>WNNJ02002830.1:0-14080 GCA_012934845.2 Pomphorhynchus laevis | reverse complement strand
AACTGTGGCCAACCGAGGAGTGTATTGAAAATATGCCAGTTGACTCGAAAGCCATTGCAGAGCAACGATTTAGATCACTCAACTGCGAAGGAATGACAAACTGTTCGTTTAATGTTGATTCGTGGATAGTGCAACATTCGGATGATAAACATTTAACTGAATTCATGCCTCGACATTTCAAAGTAACCATTAATTGTTTCCAAGGTAAATTAGTTGACATTAATATGTAACGATGGCATTAGAATGCAATTGCAAGTCTTAATTTTGATAAAATGAACATTTTTATATCCATAATCTAGAATTAATTAAAATTGGATTTTAATGTAAAATAAGGAATATTAATATTAATATAATAATATAATATAATATTAATTAATATAATATATAATAATATAATAATATAATATAATAATATATTCGATTCGCATACAACCGCTTGACCAACCAGCTCCCGGTGTGGACAGACAAGTGTTCGAATTCCTTCGAAATTACCGCAAAAGTACTCATTTAGCAGTTCGCCTTGTGCAAAAACACTGAGCAAGGTCAGTAACAATAGTGATAGCAGAATGCGGCATTTAAGCATACTCGCGAGAGCGCATCGTCAAACTGGTGTTATTAAATTAGGAAATTTAGGTTTATGTCTCACAACAACCGATAGTCAAACAAGTATAGCGCTTTTTCATATCTCTTTGCTACCGCATAGATCTTTAGATAATTGAATAGAGACTTAACTACTTTTTTTATTAATACCGACGATTTGAACTGTCTCTTAACTATTATATTAGCACTATATACAAATAGAGAGAGCAGGTTTCCTTGAGATGAAGAGATAAAATGAATTATTTTTTGACGTGATATTAATTTGTGTAGTCAAATTTATAATTAAAAGGTTTTTTTTATCACATGCGTCGACTGTCAATCCTAGGAAAGAATAACTTCGTCTTTTTATCATAAAATACGTACCATCACCAGCAATCGTAAAAATAAAAGCAAGCCAGTATGACGTTAGGTTCGCCATCAACGACAACTCCTCAATACACTACGTAAGAAGCCAGTCAACTGTGTAATAAGCGTTTCTTCTCGTTGTCTTCATTTTCGAGTGCATTTTCTTAATTTCTTGAATTGCATTGAGATGGATCGCTTTGTGTGCTTTAAGGAATTGATTTTTTATTTCGTTTTGTAACTATTTGGAAATGCTCCTGTTGACACAGAGAGCAGAAGTAACTTAGAGTTTAAAGAATAAAGATTTAGTAATGTGTCATTTTCTTATTTCCATAATGTGCAAAAAAATCTTGAAACTGATACAAAGATCAATTTTTCGGTTTTGTTGAGGCAAATCTTTAATCGTATCGGTTTTCACAAAACGGAAGTCGTGACAGTATTTTTTAAAATAAATGAAACAACGAAATGTACTAGTTTATTCCTTAAACAGACAGCTGAAATGAACAAGTAACAAGTTTTAATTTGCTGAATAACAAGAAGTCTTGATATTTACTTTCGTTAACATCGCTACTAAGGGTCAGTATTTTTAATTTCAAACTTTTTACACCGAAAAAGGAAGCTAAATTTAATATAAATTTTTAGAGTAAATTTTGTTTCTATTCATTATTATGTAAATGATAAGTTGCTAGTCTTAATGAAAAAATACAATTTATTATTAACAATTTTATTCGAAATTAAAAATTTGAATTTGAAATTTTATTGTAATTTTTATTGCATAAAAACACATTTTTATTTAAATCAATTCTACATTTTATTTTTCTTTTTTAATTGTTTGTTATTTTCATTTTCTCCCTAATTTCATCTAATATATAATCTTTCCAAATGTTTATCTTAGATATATTCGAGCTTTCACTATTAATTAGCTTACCAAAGTAAGCATTTAAATTATTATTTAACGAATTGTAAATTTTATTAGACCCGTTTGATTCCCAATTTTAATTAATTCCCAATTTTAATTAATTCTAGATTATGGATACAAAAATGTTCATTTTATCGAAATTAAGACTTGCAATTGCATTCTAATGCCATCGTTACATATTAATTTTAATTCCTGATTATAACTAAATATTTTTCTTCCTAATAACGGTAACAACTTATACCTTATTTTAGGAATATATTAACTTTTAAATTTATTAAAAAGTCTAACGATTTTTATATTATCTATTCATTTATTAGTGATGTTTACTTTGAATAAAGGTTATTAGAGTTAAATACACATATATCATCAAACTATCGAAATATATATTTTATATCTTTATATAATTAAGATTTATTTTTTAATCAGTTACGAACAAATTCATATTCTGTAAACCAAATCAGCTAATTGAGTCTACGTATTTAATATAATTATAAAATAAACAAAACATAATAATGCTAAATCAAAATTTAATAATTAAAATATAAAATAAATAATTGTTATGAGATTTTTTAAATATAAATCAACTTACAATAAAAAATTAATATTTAAAATAAACGTCATTTTTATGAATTGACTAATAAATAACAGACGTTGTATCAGAATTAGGATCAGAGGTCATCAGGAGGAACTGCTATGCTATCAGGTTTGGGCCCCTAACTCGTCTACCCAACATAGCAGCTTAAAATAAGTCAGCTATAATTGGGCTACAATTACCACCTATTGAAATTCATTTTACTTGTCTAAATAAATATGTATAAATATCTTATACCTTATTTATAGAATATATTTACTTATATCTAATCTTATTATTTATTTACTTTTATAATTATTTAAAACTTTACCTATATTTATATATAGGTAAATATATTTACCTATAAATATATTTACGTATATTTATGTTAGCTGTACATTTATTAATAAAGTAATTGGTTAGTCTGTATTTTTTATTCTTATTATTAACATTCATTGTCCGATTATAGTATTTTATATTACAAAAACTGTCTATTATAATCGTTAATTAATCTTTGATATATTGAACAAAAGATATTCAGAATAACTTATATTTACATAAAGATCTTTTAGCTGATTATCTCTTAAAAGTTGTTTTAGTATTTCTTGTTCATAAATATACTTATCTTTTTTAATATTTTTAAGTTTATTTTTCTTATTTCTTTTATCGACATGACTTCTTGGTTTGCGTTTAACCGGATTATAATCTTTAATATTTAAAACTTTGCTAATAATTTTGAATTTGAAATTTAATTGTAATTATAATTGAAATTATATTAAAATTGTTTAAAATTATAATTGTAATTTAATTGATGCTATTTATAAAATTTAAACTTGAGTGAGGAAAATTTATATTGATTGTTGGAATTTCCTCTTTTAATGAAATAAAAACTAAAATAGCAGTCTAATACAAAGCAAACAATTTAACTTCTCTTATTGTGAAAATTTGTCTTAAAAATAATCTTCTCAGAAAGAGAATGAAATCAAAAAAGAAAAAAAAACAGATATTTCGATCTTATCGTAAACAAAAAAATCCCTTCAATACGAAACCGGAGTCGTCAACAAACCGATTTTGTATCGCATTTATAACTTAATGAATTAATTTGTCAATAATCGCCAAAGTTGCCATTAAAATAATTTAAATAAATATATCATTCAAATATAAGAAACATCAAAATTCATTTAAATAAATCAAATCAGCTAACTGAGTCTACGTATTTAATATAACTATAAAATAAACAAAACAATAATATTAATAAATAAAAATTTAATAATTAAATAATAAAATAAATAATTGTTATAAGATTTTTTTATAATTTATACCAAGTTAAAATAAAAAATTGAAATTTGAAATAAAACTCATTTTTATAAATTGACTTATAAATAACAGACGTTGTATCAGAATAAGGAGTAAAGGTCACCAGGAGGAACTGCTATGCTATCAGGTTTCGGCCCTAATTAATTGACCCAACATAGCAGTAGGCCAAATACGTGCTAAATACGTATTACCTCTGATTAAATTTGATTATATAGTATCTTATTCTAATACAAGGTATATTATTTATTATCCATTTATAAAATTTTTCCGCTAATGCTTTTAAATTTATTTTTTATATTATTGTGTTGGTTTATATATTTTACTATTTTCTATTTGATGGTATTTTTATAGTAACCTTGTTTAAAATATGCATATATTAAATTATTTTAATGATTTTGAAGAAAACCAATATCGTTACAAATTGTTGCAATTCTTAAAATTTCATTATTTCATGTATTATATTTTATATTATATGGTATGCATGAATGCTCATGCAAAAATATGTTTCTTGTAAATTTAAATATGTCATCTTTACGATATGAATTAATAGTAGTTTTAATTGATGTTAATTTAATGTTCATTTCAGATATATACATTCTTTATCATCAATATAAGTTTTGTTAAAAATAATGCTAGATGGATAAATTTGTTCGCTTATTGAAAAAAATTGTTAGAGTTAAATACACATATATCATCAATATATCAAAACATATATTTCATATCTTTATATAATTTAGATTTATTTTTTAAAGAGTTATGAACAAATTCATATTCTATAAAGCTTAAAAATAAGTCAGCTATAATTGGGCTACAATTACCACCTATTGAAATTCATTTTACTTGTCTAAATATAGATGTCCCTACCTTTAAATAATTTTGATTTATCAAAATATTTGAGGATTCTATTAATTCAATTTTATCTATATATTTATATTTACTTGATGGTTAATATACTTAATATAAAGCATATCGAAATATAAACGTTACGTGTTGTGCTTTAAGAATTATGAAAATGTCATCTATTTTGTAAGTTTATAGCAATTATTGAATACAGCAAGTTCAGATTAGGTTATCTTTAAATAGTAACGTATTGAGAAAAAGTTATTGTGTTAAATTTTAAAGAATACTAATAATGTAGAACAATATCATTTGAGCTGGCAAAAAAAATTACATTCAACAAATATTTCTTATGGTAATTTTCGTCACTATTTTGATACGAGAAATGATTTTTGACTAAAATCATTCGAAATTTGACTAAAATTCACATTCTTAAATTTAAATTTAAGAATTCACAATCATAAATATATTTATTGTTGAAGCTGATGTAATTACTTTTTGTTTGCTAAAGTCATCATTCAACATCAACACAAACTTTTCACAAGTTTGATTTGTCGTCTCATGTATGCAATATTCTGGCAAAAAATTAAATTCGAATCTGATAACTAAATTAAACTATATGTCAATAAGAAAACCAGTTATTCAATTTAAGCGAGTACTTCCTGTTTAAATTTGTATTCAATCCTCAATCCAATTAGAATTATTATATTTATACGAGTACAACAATTTTGCTCAAACTATAAACTGATTATAGTCATTGAACATAAATTGTCGTCTTGCCACGCCTTAACGCCTAATAACGTTATTATGCTAAGATTTTATCACCATTCAAGCATATTTCAACTTATGAAGTGATTTTAAACAATAACATCACCAATAGAATTTCGTCAATAAAATCACAGATCGAGAATTGTAGTTATAGATGATGATCAAAATCGTGCACTTTACGCATAAAGAAGGCGAAATATAACAAACAAATAAGATTTGAACGTACAAGCATAGAGAATAATTTTGCAAACCTGATTCTACGACCAAAATGTCAACATGCGTCATATTCTTATGGATATATTTGACATTTAGTATTTACTGGTTGAGATATAAGTTTTCGTACAAACAAGAAATGCATTTGATTGAATTGTCCTGCAGAATGCGAACCATTGCTGATGGACTAGATCATTAGAAGCAAACCCTTTGTATTTATTTAGTTGAAGTCATCATTTTGTATTTAAAGATATTTTGACATTTGTGAAAATTATCTATTGAAATCTCTGTCCATTAATATACAACGTTCTAATTTAGTGTTTGTAAAATAAAATGGTCTTGAATTTGAAATTTTTTAATTGACTTCACAAAACGTGTTTACTTTTTAGTTGACAAATGTTCATTAGATAGCTATAATTGTTACTAACGCTTATAAACTCGTATGTTAATATCTTATTTATATATTATAATTAGTTATAATTAATATTTTTGTAACAACGATATGCCATAGTTTTAAACATTAATAACTTGCATTATAATGTATGTGTTTAAATGTATGTATAATGTATGTCTTAAACTAAATGCGTTTAAGAATTATTTACATCTATAAATACACTTCCTTGAACACAATAGATATATTTCAATATCTTTAAATACTATCTTTGAACATAATAATCTACAACTCACTGCAATGTTGTGGAATTTTGGGTAATCTAGTTCACAGTTATCTGGTATTTCAATATAATTAATTTCTGACATTTTTATAATTTTTTCATTGAATTAAATTAACTATTATTTTGATGGAAACAATTATTAAAACCATTATCTCATCATTTACTTTGATGTGATAAGATGTAAATGAGTCACACATTATGTATTTAAATATGTTTCATTCAACTTTCGTAATTATTCGGTTTCAATTCAATTCACTAAATTTGTTTGGCAACTAGATAGTGTATCAGATATGATACTAGATATGATACTAGATCGTTTTATCAGATCATTTGTATGTATTTGGCCTCTTTGCTATGTTGGGTAGATGAGTTAGGGGCCCAAACCTGATAGCATAGCAGTTCCTCATGATGACCTCTAATTCTTATTCTGATACAACGTCTGTTATTTATTAGTCAATTCATAAAAATTAAGTTTATTTTAAATTTCAATTTTTTATTTTAACTTGATTTAAATTATAAAAAATCTAAAAACAATTATTAATTTTATTATTTAATTATTAAATTTTCGATTTAGCATTATTATGTTTTGTATATTTTATAATTATATTAAATACGTAGACTCAGTTAGCTTATTTGAATTGTTCTACTGACATGTTATTATTGACCAGTGGACTTTGTTTTCCCGGTAATATGACCTCTGTCAGAAATACTGAAACTATGTATTATTGGTTACGACTTTACTATTATTTTTTCTTATTTTCAAACAAGTTTGATGAATTATTAATTTTTAAAAAAGTGAGAAGTTTTCATCACAAGGTGTTTACACTTTAAAATGTAAACTGCTTCACGTGATCACGTTTAAGAGACCAGGTAATGGCCAATAGCCAGGTCGCGTAGCGCTTGGAGTGAAGGTGGTAGATCTTTATAGATCTTGTTCCAGCCTGCAAGCGCCTTAAGCAGGGCAGCCCCCTGTCAGATGCTGCTGGATGGCCTGTTGTAAGTTTAGTCTGAGTCAACTAAACTAGGTGGCGACACCGAAAAAGCAACGTTAAAAATTATGACTTAAAAGTTACATGTACTCAACCAGATTGGAGTACTATTGATTTTGATTTTAGATTTTTTAAATGTAACAGAAAAAATTGTATAGTTTGTGATGTTATAAATAATAATTGTATTGTAATTAATACGACAAACAAATGTTTTTAATTAAATATTAATGATCATTGCAACTGCAATACCGCAGGTGTAGTGTATCTAATACAATGTACATGTGGATTGCAATATATAGGAAAAACATATCAAATGTTAAAAACTAGGTTTAGGCAACACATATATAATATACAGCATAATAGTCAAACTATATTTCATAAACATATGAGATTAATAGGACATGATATTAAAAACTAAATTATTTATTTTAGAGCATATTATTGAAGAAAATAAGTCAATATTAAATCAAAAGCTATTAGAAAGAGAAGATTTTTGGATTAAAACGCTTAATTCCATGTACCCATTAGGATTGAATGGCGTGGTACAAGGAATTGGCAGAAGTAGTAATAAACAATTATATTATAATAATCCGGTTAAACGCAAACAAGAAGTAATGGTGGTAAAAGGAATAGGAAAATAGAGTTAAAAATATTAAAATAGAAATATATTTATGAACAATTTGAAATATTAAAACAACTTTTAAGAGATAATAAATTATAAAATCTTTATGTAATTATAAGAAGTTTTTTTACAGTTTTTCAATAAATCAAAGATTAATTAACGACTATAATAGGCTAAGTTGTATAATAGACAGTTATTGTAATACAAAATACTATAATCGTACAATAAAGTTAATAATAACAATAGAAAATATACATTAATCATAAACTTCATTAATAAATGTAAAGATAACATAAATATAGCCGGACTTTTAAACAATTCTAAAAGTGAAGAAATAATAGGATCAGATTAAAGTAAATATATTCCTAAAATAAGGTATAAACTGTTACAACCATTAGGGCGAAAAATTTCTAATTATAATAAAGAATTAAAATCAATATGTAACGATAATATTAGAAACATAATGAAAACATAATGCAATTGTAAAAGTCTTAGTTTTGATATAATAAATGAACATATATGTACCCATAATCTAGAATTAATTGGAAACAATGAATTAAGGAAAACGCTATCAAAAGGGTATAAATATAGATTAAATAATAAAAAAATAAATAATTTTGCTGCGGAGAGGTTCCAGGGTCACGAGAAAAGAACACACTTAATTTATCTTTTGTAAGTATGAAAAACTTACAAAAGTAAGATAAATTTACTATCGAAGGACTTTACCATTGACAATGACTTTTTTAGTATCCTCCTGATCAGTATGTCGAAAGTAACAATATAATCTAAATTAAGTATTTGCTGTGATATAGCTCCCAACACAATATCGTGTTTCATTTTATTTATGGGTGCTCCATCATTTACTTAATTTAGATAATAATTTTACTTTCGATCAATCTTTCATTATATCATATAAAATTGATTACATATACTATCAAGGACTATTTACCTAGTCATATTCGTTCACCATATGCTTACAGTAAATGCAAGTATTTAGGTTCTGACGTATTTTATGTTTTAGTTTGCTTGGTATTTCCCACAATTTTTTCATTTACCTGACATTTCTTAAGTATGACACATGATCAAGGGCTTATCACGTAAACGAATACAAAAGAATGTATACAAAACGAAATGATGTCTAACTTGGATTTTGAGAAAAATTTATAACTATTTATTTATAATATACATGAATAATCAAATTTTTAGAAAATATTATTAATATATAATATTATAATATTACAATATATAATGTTATATTTGTAATATTTTTACATCTAACAATATAGAAATGATGATTTGTAAATAATTTGTTTTAATTCGCAATGTATGGATGTTCAAAAAAATTAACGAATTAAAAAATTAATTAATTAATTTTTTAATTAATTAATTAAAAAACACATGAAGTTCAATCAATACTTTTTCTTTTATAAATCTAATTTTGTTCTTAATTAGGGTTTTTCGGGTATTATTAGAATAGAATAATGACATAATAATGGAACTCGGCATAATAATGTCGAATACAATACTTTGAATTTATCACTAACATTTAAGTTACGAAATTAGCAGTTGGAAAGAACGTCCTGCAAGTGTAATTCTATAAAATTAATTGCATTCTGAAAAAATGGGATTGCGTAATGTAATTGCTCGACGCTAAATTAAATTTTCAAAAACTGAATGTACTAAAAAGCATTTGCTAAAACTTTTAAATTTGGTCGGTAATGTCGAAATGTGTTTTGCAGGAACACATAAAGATATAATATAGATTAGTCATATACATGGTGGAAAACATGAAATATAAAGACATTTAAGTGAATCACGAGAAAGTCGACGTAGAGACAACACAAATATTATCAAGATATTTTCCAAATAGCTCGATTTTTGTTGCTTAATCGTAAATCTCACGTCTTAACAATCAACCGCATACTTGGTATCTTCTTCAATTTTAATTATTGTGACTCTTTACATAATTTGTAATTCATTAGTTTAAATGAAGGTTGTATGTACGGAACTCGTGTAATGGGTAATATTGAAATTCCAAGTTCACATTTCAGGCCAATTAAGCACACACGATCGAACCCTAACGAAATGGATATACACTTTAAACAACATCGAGACATACTAAAACAACGTTTGCATTTACTTGGTTTAGAAGAAATTCAAATTAATGCCGATGGTAATTGCTTTTTTACTGCATTGAGTGACGCACTAAGGCGGAAATACCGATTCGAAATTAAGCCAAGTGAAATAAGATCATTGTGCGTCAAAGAATGGCTTCAGAACAAAGAAACATATGCCGTATTCTCCAATGGATTGTTTGAGGAAAAAAATATTCTCAAGTTTAAAAACGACGGTCATTACGACTGTGAGCTCGGCGATTTATTGCCTTTAACAGCTGCGAACACGTTAGGTATACGAATTACTGTGATATCGTCAATCGAAAAATACAGTGACAACATCGAGTTTATACCAGCATCGCCGAAACAAATTGACAAAAACAAGCCAGAAGTGTCGGATGTCCACGTGTATCTTGCTTTCACACAGTACAGAAAAGGCCATTATAATTCTACGCAAGCGATAGGACAAAATTCTACAAATTCCACACTAGATCTGGAAACTAAGAGCATGAACATTAGATGATTTATAATTTTGGATTTTAGCGATGTAAGTGTTCACATCGTGCGTGATTGACATTCATTTAGTGTAAATTTCCATATCAAAGGTATTTACTTGTGATGTAAATATTCGATTTCTAATTTATAAAATTTTCGAATTTATCTCATTCGGTTTCAAATATTCAACTATACATTTTATCAATAAAATCAAAAAGAAGAGTAATTTTTCGCTTTGTTTTAATAATTTTTAAAATATTATAAATATTTTAAATAATATTTAAATAATATTTAATAATATTTTTGTTTCTGATAATATTTTAAATGTATGTAAATATAATTTTGTAATTTAAGAGTGTGAATCAAAAGATATAAATAATTAATTAATTCATCATAATTATTAATTCAATAATTATGAATTTTAAAAATTCATAATTAGGGGAAATATTTATAATATATTATAATATATATATTATAATATAATATAATTAAACAAATTGTGTTAAAATTATAGTTTATTAATAATTTAAGACATTAAATTTTAGGTTCTACATTATTTTCTTCATTAAAAAGATTTTATTCAATAACAGTGACAATATTTTGTTAGCTTCTGTTGTCATTTTCTGAAATTTACAAAAGGTTTAAAAAATCATTTATTCTTATATGTTTCAATGAATTTAATAATTATTAAATTTTGTTCAAAAAACTCGTGTAATTCCTGCTGGTGATAAAAGTAGAAAATTAAAGTTGATCATTGATTGAAGACATTAATCAAATCAAATAACTGAGTCTACGTATTTAATATAATTATAACATATACAAAATGCAGTTAATGCTAAATCAAAATTTAATAATTTAATAATAAAATAAATAATTGTTATAAGATTTTTTATAATTTAAATCAAGTTAAAATAAAAAATGAAATTTAAAATAAACGTCATTTTTATGAATTGACTAATAAATAACAGACGTTGTATCAGAATTAGGATCAGAGGTCATCAGGAGGAACTGCTATGCTATCAGGTTTGGGCCCCTAACTCCTCTACCCAACATAGCAAAGGGGCCAAATACATACAAACGATGTATTTCCTCTGATAAAACTATCTAGTATCTTATTCTAATAAGATAATAACAAAGTTATTATCCATCCATAAAAATTTTCCGCTAATTTTGGCATTTAAAAGTTTAAATTTATTTTTTATATTATTGTGTTGATTTATATATTTTACTATTTTCTGCTTGATGGTATTTTTATAGTAACCTAGTTTAAAATATGTATCTATTAAATTATTTAAATGATTTTGAAGAAAACCAATATCATTACATATTGTTGCAATTCTTAAAATTTCATTATTTAATGTATTATATTTTATATTATATGGTATGCATGAATGCTCATGCAAAAATATGTTTCTTGTAAATTTAAATATGTCATCTTTACGATATAAATTAATAGTAGTTTTAGTTAATGTTAATTTAATGTTAATATATATACACCTTCCTTTTCATCAATATTGGTATTGTTAAGAATATGGCTTTTTGCATAAATTTGTTCACTAATCGAATAAAAATTATTAGAATTAAATACACATATATCAACAATGTATCGAAACATATATTTCACATATTTATGTAGTTTAGATTTAGTTTTTACACAGTTATGAACAAATTCATATTCTATAAAGCTTAAAAACAAGTCAGCTATAATTGGGCTACTATTACCTCACATTGGAATATTTTTACTTGTCTAAATATAGATGTACCTACTGTTAAATAATTTTGATTTATCAAAATATTTAAGGATTCTATTAATTCAATTTTATCCATATATTTATATTTACTTGATGGTTTAATTTTTGTTAGATAGGCGTTATAATTATTATAACATATATATGTATATCTTTTTCCGAATATAAGGTTAATTAAATTTACTAACGCATCTTTAATATCTACTAAATCTAGATTTGTATAAAGCGTACTAAAATCGTACGTATTTATATTTTGAAAATTTATTCCTTTTTTGTGTTCTAAAAATTCTTTTGTAGAATTAATAATGAAATAGTGTTTTATACCAGTATTAATTTCAATTACCTTGCAATATTTTTAAAGTATGCTTTAATTACTTTAAGTATTTTATTCATATAGACAGAAAGTGGTTTTAATGTACATTTAAACGCACTACATATGAACCTAGGTTTTATTGGATTTTTATGTAATTTTGGATTCCAATATAATATAGGTATAGTTTTATTATCTGATTCAACCTTTATACCCTTTTTATCCATTATAGACAGTGACTTGTAATAATTGTTTCTAAACTCAACTCACTACGTTCATATGTTGGATTTACATTTAAATCATTAGAATTAACTTATTTCATCAGTATATCATAAAAAAGTATTTTGCATATGAAGACAAAGTTATTACTACCTTTATCAATAGTTGTTATTATATAGTTATCCTTTAATTTAGTAAGTTCTTTATACATATCTTTATTAATTTAATCTTTCCTTCTATAATTGTTTGTTATTTTCATTTTATTTTTAATTTTATCAAATATATAATCTTTCCAAATGTTTATCTTAGATATATTCGAGCTTTCACTATTAATCAGCTTACCAAAGTAAGCATTTAAGTTATTATATAACGAATTGTAAATTTTATTTTTGTCGTTGTTATTATTTAATCTATATTTATACCCTTTTGATAGCGTTTTCCTTAATTCATTGTTTCCAATTAATTCTAGATTATGGGTACATATATGTTCATTTATTATATCAAAACTAAGACTTTTACAATTGCATTATGTTTTCATTATGTTTCTAATATTATCGTTACATATTGATTTTAATTCTTTATTATTATTAGAAATTTTTCGCCCTAATAGTTGTAAGAGTTTATACCTTATTAACTATTTTTTCTATTGATATTATTAACTTTATTGTACGATTATAGTATTTTGTATTACAATAACTGTCTATTATACAACTTAGCCTATTATAGTCGTTAATTAATCTTTGATTTATTGAAAAACTGTAAAAAAACTTCTTATAATTACATAAAGATTTTATAATTTATTATCTCTTAAAAGTTGTTTTAATATTTAAAATTGTTCATAAATATATTTCTATTTTAATATTTTTAACTCTATTTTCCTATTCCTTTTACCACCATTACTTCTTGTTTGCGTTTAACCGGATTATTATAATATAATTGTTTATTACTACTTCTGCCAATTCCTTGTACCACGCCATTCAATCCTAATGGGTACATGGAATTAAGCGTTTTAATCCAAAAATCTTCTCTTTCTAATAGCTTTTGATTTAATATTGACTTATTTTCTTCAATAATATGCTCTAAAATAAATAATTTAGTTTTTAATATCATGTCCTATTAATCTAATATGTTTATGAAATATAGTTTGACTATTATGCTGTATATTATATATGTGTTGCCTAAACACATATATTTTTATATATTTTGATATGTTTTTCCTATATATTGCAATCCACATGTACATTGTATTAGATACACTACACCTGCGGTATTGCAGTTGCAATGATCATTAATATTTAATTAAAAACATTTGTTTGTCGTATTAATTACAATACAATTATTA
>WNNJ02002828.1:0-80249 GCA_012934845.2 Pomphorhynchus laevis | reverse complement strand
GAACCAGTAAATGTTCAACTCCAATTATTAACGTCGCTTACACAAATATTCGTAGTATAGTATCGAAGATTGACGAATTTCGGAACAGATTCTTTACATATAAACCTCAAATAATCGCAGTTACCGAAACTTGGCTAAATCATGATATTGCTGATAGTATGGTAGCTGTGGATGGGTATTCGATCATCAGGGTTGATCGTAAAGTACGACGAGGAGGCGGTGTTGCACTTTATGTCGATCAATGTATAGGTGTTGACGATTTTGAATGTTATACTGACACATATGGTACTTGTGAACTGATGGTGGCGAGTCTATCCCATGCAAGAAAAAAGTTACTATTGCACTATGTTATAGATCTCCATGTAGCTTCGTTCTCACTCAGGAATTCTCAGATATTTTGACAAAGGCAGCAATGGGTGACCGGTTCTTCTGTTTAGGAGACTTCAATATTTCCAGAATCAATATGGATGATCCTCATTCAGGAATAACATCTTCTAGTAAACTAGATCATGACTTGTGGAATTTTCTGTTAGATAGCCTACTTCTTGTTCAGCATGTATCAGCACCAACTATGATTATGAATGATGAAAGTTCTTTGTTGGATTTAATTTTATCTAAATCATTAACAGATGTGCGTGACATTATGCATGAAGCACCCATAGGAGTTAGTGATCATTGTGTATTGCTTTTTCACTTCTCAGGGATTTCAAATAATATTATCGAAGAAGTCAAAACTAAAACCTTCAAGCATTGTCGGTATCGTGCGGATCAGTGTAAAATTCTTCAAGCAGCATCAACTATGAACTTTGTAGGCGCTAGCGACGATGTTGAAGATTGTTGGAAAGTTTTCCGTTCAGCAATGTGCGAAATATTAGAAAAATACGTTCCTACCAAGATCGTGCATAAAAATAAAAAAGTGAATCCTCCGTGGTTTAATAGAGAACTTAAATCAGAACTAAGACGAAGAAACCGACTGTTTAAATTAAGCTGCAAGGACAATACTTATCGACAGGAATACGTCAATTGTCGTAACTTTTTCGAAAAGCTTAAAAAACGCAAAAAATTTAACTACGAAATGAGAATAGCTGCGGATTTTCATAGTGCACCAAAACGATTTTGGGCTCACATACGTAGAAATAGGACAATTCCTCCTGCGATTTCGTCTCTTCGTATTAATGATAACTTTATCACATCGCCTCAAGATGTAGCCGATACGTTTGCGTCGACTTTTCAACTCGTAACTAATAACACAGAAATTAACCAGCAATCTCGTGTAAGCCATTCACGAAGTTATTTTGATGTTACTACCGAGGAGGTTTATAGTGAGTTAAATTCTTTACGACATTCATCACCTGGTCCGGATGGATTACATCCCCAGATACTAAAGATATTATCAACATTTATTGCTTCACCGTTAGCTTATTTGTTTTAACTATCACTAGCTAAGTCAATTCTACCGTTAGATTGGAAAATCGCCACTGTAGTGCCAGTCCACAAAAAAAGGAGATCGTCACAATCCTGAAAATTATAGAGCAATAAGCCTTACAAGTGTCGTATGTAAGATGTTAGAGCGCATATTGTATCGGCGATTACTATCCTATCTTGAATCATCGAACTTGTTAGATAATTCGCAACATGGTTTTCGTCCTGGACGTTCTTGCATGTCTAATCTTTTATGTGCACGCGAAGCATGGGCTGATGCAGTTGCGCAGGGTAATGCAGTTGATGTCGTGTATTTCGACTTCAGTCGGGCCTTTGATAGGGTTCCCCACATTATGTTGATTGAGGCTCTTGCAGATTACGGAATTGAAATTCCTAGTATTCGATGGATTCACGCTTTCCTATCTAATCGTTCTTTCAGAGTTCGAGTTGGAAATTGTCTATCTAGACCGTCAAATTTATCAATGGGTGTTCCTCAGGGATCGGTGTTGGGTCCATTATTATTCGTCATATTTCTGAATAGTTTGCTACGCTCTCTAAAATGTAAAAAATTAGCATTCGCGGATGATCTTAAAATATGGAATGTCATTACATGCTATGCCGATATGCAACACTTACAAGATGACATAAATATGGTTAATAGGTGGAGCGAACTGACCGGAATCATGATTAACATTACTAAATGTGTCCACCTCAGATTTGGTCGTAGTGATTTACCAAATGATTATTCTGTTTGCGGTGAGATTATTCCCACAAATTCGTATACAAAAGATCTTGGGATAATTGTTCAGAATTCGTTTAAAACCGACCTCAATACTGAAAATATATGCAACACGTCGAGAAAAATTATTTACATGATCAAAAATACCTTTAGTTCGCTTTCACCGTCTCAGTTCTCACTATTATATAAGGCGTTGATCAGACCAATCATTGATTATGCTTCGCCGGCGACTTTTCCTTCTACGCGTGGTGAAATAAACCAATTAGAAAAGATTCTTCGCCGATTTTCCAAGCTATGTTCTAGTCTTCGGAACATCGCCTACTGTGATAGACTAAGCCAACTAAATATTACTTCAGTTTACAAGAGATATGTGTACAATGATTTATTACAGTTATGGCGAATGATCCATGTCTTTCCTGGTTATCCATCGGAATCCGTTATTCTAAATGATCGCCCGAGCCACAGAGGACACTCTTTATCAGTTGTTGTGCAATCACACGGGAAATGTCATAGATACTTGCGATTATCTCACAGAGCGGTAAACCTATGGAACCGATTCCCGAATTCGATCGTGTCTATGGCACAGTACAAATCTTTCCAGAATGCGCTGAGCATGTGGATAAAAATCCATGTACCGTCGGTACATGGATTTGTGCCTTGTTTGGAATTTATTCCAACGTCCTCATCACCCTATTCGGAGTAGGGTTCAACTACGTGGTTCAAATGTTCTTCGCGGTCATTCTTTAACTATTCGAAGAAATAGAGTACAGAAATTGGGCGCGATGCAATTTGATAGAAGAATTGTTGAGCTTTGGAACAACCTTGATGCAGACACAGTTGGATGCAGTTCACTTAATACTTTTAAAAGAAGACTACGAATGGATCAAGCAATGTTTCGTGTTGCATTTCCTTATTTTAAATAACTAATTAATTTATTTACGAACTTATTGTGAGCAAGCTATTTGAGCTAATGCTCGTATGTTGTTTTAATAATACAATAATTTATTTAACGTGGCAAATGCGTGAAAAATGCACGCTTACATGACCACTAACAAACAAAAAAAGAACATCAAAAGTCACAGATAATTAGTTAATTGTTGAAATGGAATTGGATTTGGCGTTTGAAGCACGGCATAGATGTTGATTGGCGGATATGAATAGGCAGTTGATTCCACAAGAGAGGAGCAGCCACAACGAAGGAGCGGAAGCCAAAAGAGGTAGAGTAGATTGGGACATGTAAAAGAAGGGAATTACGGGAACGCAGAGCAGAATACACAGTACGAGAATTGTTGAGAAAAGGAAGGTTGAAATGAATAGGTATGAGAAGTTATAAGGCGAAAAGCAATGATAAAAAGACGAATTTGAACACGACAATAAATGGTAGGCCAATCAAGAGAAACAAGATAGGGGGATTTATGATTAAAACGACGAACACGGAGGAGAACTAGGACGGCAGCGTTGATGATGCGTTGTAAAGGAAGAAGAGTGGATTTAGGTGAGTTGGAAAATAGACTAAGACAGTAATCAAGTCTTGAGAAAAGAAGAGAAGATATTAGAGTCATACAAGAAGGGAAATCGATCAATCTACGAACTTGACGGAGATTGCGGAGTATCAAGATAGATGAGCGTACTTTATCACTAACGAAAGGTTTAAGTGAAAGTCGGTTGTCGAAATGAAAGCCTAGGAAAACGAGATTATCAACGATAGGAAGAATTGTAGAATTTAATGATACGGAGGGAGGTTCTAAGCCGAGGCGTCGAGGTAGATTTTACATAATTTGGATTTATCAGGATTCAGAGAGAGGCGAAGATAAGAAAGATGATTAGAAATTGAGACAAGACAGTCGGAAGCAGAAACACTAAGATCATGAATACGATAAACAGGTGCGTGAGCATAGATGAGAATGTCATCAGCATATTGCACAACATGGAAGTTAAATTTATGAGAAATCGAAGACAAGTCACCGAGAAGAAGAGAAAAAAGCAAAGGGCCTAATACATAGCCTTGTGAAACACCGGTTGGGATGAATGAAGGATGGGAGAGAGAAGAGTTAGAATAGACGCGAAATGTACGGTTTGAAAGATATGAAGAAAACCATGATACAGTGGTTAAAGAGAAGCCATAATCATGACGAAGGCGATGTAGAAGAATCGAGTGATCGACGATGTCAAAAGCAGACGATAGATCAAGAGAAACTATGACACCACATAATTTATGATCGCGCGAGATGATCATAAATGGAAGGGAGGAAACAAGTTAGAGGAAATGAGATATGTATTAGCTTGCTTGAAAACGAGACGCTCAAGGAGTTTAGAGAGGGTTGGGAGAAGTGAGATTGAACGGTACGAAGATGGTAGTGAGGAGTCGAGAGATTGCTTTTTGATGAGAGGACAAACATTGGCGCATTTCCAGATGGAAGAAAATGTACGGCTACGGATGGACGAGTTGAACAATGTTGTTAGGAAGGGTAAGATAGAGGAGCAGATATTTTTAAGCAAGTGAGTGGGAATTGGGTCAGAAGGAGAGGTTTTATTATGTAATGACAGCAGAACTGAAGAAACTTCATCAGACGAAACAGGAAGGTGGAATAGTTCTGGGAGGGAAGTATTTAAAGAGAAGAGTGGGTACAAGGGGCTACGGGTAGTAGAGAAATTAAATTAGATAGCTTAGTTTGTAGATAAGAAGAAAATTCATCAGGATTTATATTACAAGAAGTAGATGATCGTGAAAGAATTGAGTTTAATATTTTCCAATGATTTAGAGTTGGAAGATGACTCGAGTTGATTTCGCCAAAAGATAGTATGTTTAGTACGTATAAGAATGAGATGTGAACGGCGTAGAGAAAAGTAGGAATCACGAAGATGTGGAGGGAGTGAGTTGGGAGAACGTTTAATAAAGCGCTTGTACATACGAAAAGAGTGACGGAGTTGACGCCTGCAGACTACAGTAAGAATCGAACCAGGGAGCATGGCGCAAGCGCTGGGAACGTCGAAGTCGACTAGGCAGAAGGTTATTGAGGATCGACGTAAGTTTAGAATCAAACAGAATGCAGAGATCATCGGGAGAGAGATAGTTAAGATGAAGTGAAAAGAGTGAAGAATTGAGTAAGGCTGTGCAGAGAATAGGGATATTGAGAAGCTTCCAGTGTCGACTTGGTGTAGATAATCGTAAAGGCGGAGAAGGAGGATGGGGAAGAGTAAGAGTAAAAGTTACAAGGAAATGATCGGACAAACCAGGATCAGTAATTTACAAGGAAGTATAGTCATTGAAGCAGTTAGGAACAGCAATGATGTCGAGAGGACCGTCGAGAATATGAGTTGGGCTTGTTGAAAGTAATTTATAGTTAAAATCAGAAAAAAGATTAGTTAAAGTGATAGAGTCAGAGTCAGACGGGCGATCAAGACGAATGTTAAATAACCGAGAACAAAATAAGGGTATAAGACAATGAACAGTGAAACATTAGATCTGCAGGGTCGTTCAAGAAGATACGTGATGGGGCAACTGAACCTGGACGGTATACAATCACAAGTTCCAGAGGGAAAGGAGTTGATAATCTGCATATGAGTAATTCGAACGAGGTTTAACGGATGTTAACGTTAATTTTACGTAAAGACAATGGCGGACGAGCAATGGCAACACTACCGCCATGGTTAGAAGCAGTAGATGTATGAGAGGCAATTGGACGAGCTGATTCAACTAGAGAACAACCAGAGCTATAGAAGACTATATAGAAGTAAGCTATATCGAAGACTGAAACCCGTCAAGGGAAACACAAAGAACATAAAAAGATTTATTCATTACATGACAACGGGTCGTACAACGTCGGCAATCAAAATGTTAGACAAGGAGGACACAATCAGCTGTATACATGAATTAGATTCTTTGGTTGACGGCAAATCTGTAAGAGAAATTTTACAAGACTTACACCCCTCTGGCGAAACAGGTGAGATCAGCGCTCTTACTAGAGAGAATTTTGAAGATACCCCCGCATTACTCATCAATTTTCGAGAGTATTGGTGCTGATGACATTAAAATAATGGCACTACGAACACATGGATCAGCAGGACCATCTGGATTAGACGCGGTGATGTGGAGAAAGATATTAACGTCTTTTGAAAATGATTCGAAGATCCTGAGAGAAAGCACGGCGAAATTTGCAATACATGTTGCCACAAACACAATGAAAGAAGAAACAGTTAAAGCGTTTAAGGCATGTCGCCTGATACCTTTAAACAAAAACCCGGGGGTAATGCCGATTGGAATCTGTGTAGCCAGAAGAATTATAGGAAAACTTATCCTAGATAAAGTAAGAATGGATGTTCAAGAAATAGCAGGGGTTTCCCAGTTATGTGCTGGACAAAGAGCAGGAGCAGAGGCTGTCATTTACGCAATCAGAAGAAGTTTTGCACAAAACCCGAAAAACACGGTACTAAGCATAGACGCGCGGAACGCATTCAACCTCATAAATCGTCGTATGCTCCTACAAAACGTAAATCACGTATGCCCATCACTCAAGACAGTCCTCAACAATTGCTATTCAACGGAATCTTGTCTAAATATGGGAGGTGAAACTATACTCTCCAATGAACGGGTTACCCAGGGTAATCCTTTTGCAATGACAGAATTTGCGATTGCATCCATACCCTTGATTAAGGAGATACAAACACGTTTCTCTATAGTTGAAAACCGCTGGTGCGCTGACGACGTAACATTCGCCGGAACAACACAAGAACTGTTAGACTTATGGGATTATATAAGGAAGAGAGGGCCACAGTATAGATACTTCTTAAATGACCGCAAATGAAAATTACTTACACATGAGCCAGAAAAAGATTATGCGCAAACAGTTTTAGAAGACGGAAATAAAAATAGTAAGTGAATGTATTATCATCTTGGAAAGTCCGGTAGGAACACACAAATTTATGGACGAGTTTATTAAACAATTAATTGCCAAATGGACAAAAATGGCAGAATAACTAATACATGTTGCGGAAATAGACGCACAAATCGTTTACGTGGCTCTGGTAACATCCCTCCAACACAAGTGGATTTATATACAGAGAACATGTCCAACTTCTCAAAGCCAATTCATACCGCTAAAAAATGCAATATTCGGCAAATTAATGACCAAACTTTTAGGCATATATCAATGTAGTGAGAACATTCAGAAGATAATTTCTCTGCCGTTAAGCTTGGGAGGCATGAGCATCAGGGACCCATTAAATACAGCGATGGCGGAATATGACAACTCGAAAACGATGACAGGTCCAATATTAGATGGATAAAAGGGACGGCGATGCAATAAAAGTCAAAAAGTTTTATTATCTACAATATGAAACGCATATTTGCAACACCTCAATGATAAGAGAAATGTCATTTTAACAAGGACGGACGAAAATACAAGAAAGTCAATTATGTATGCGCCGGAGATGGCTAAGAATCCGTCCAATTGAAAACATGAATATTCGATTAAAAGGAAGGTAATTCCAGGATGCCCTAGCTACCAGATATGGCTGGATCCCGATATTTGTGTTTTGTTGAGATAACGTCTCAACAAAATACAAATGCGGAGAAGATTTCGATATAACACACGCCCTCTCCTGCCCAACAGGCGCCATTCCGACAATTAGGCATAACAAAATAAGGGACTTTATAGCTGACACCTTAACTGTCGTTTGTAACGGAGTAAACACGGAACCCCAACTTCAGCCAATAAAAAGATAGGAAGTACATCGAAGTCATATCGTGGTTGCGGCAAAAAATTGGAATCGTTCTAGCAACTATTTTGCTCTTATATTCTACCCATCCTTGAATATTGTTTACCCGTAAATTATCCACAGACTTTAAGGGCATCCCGTGACAATGAGAACTTGTTACGTATAGGGTCACGAATTATTCCGAATTTCTCCAATTTGAGATATGCTGAACGTTCGACATCTCTACGTGTCGGCACATTAAAATATCGCAGATCGGCCATTGATTTATCAACTGCAGTCAAAATTGTTTTCGATGACTTTTGTGGTCTCTCCAGCTTATTAACCGTAAATGATAGACGAGAAACTCGTGGCATGTATGGAAATTAATAAAGCCAACTACCAGAATTCCTGTTCACCATCGATTTGCAACCAGGGTAATTAATGGGTGGAATGCACTAGTGCCTTGTTATCTCTAGTAGTATATCTACTGATGCTATCAAGAAAGCCATCGAAGCCGAGAGAAGGGATTTGCGACTACTATTTAATTGAATTTTTTGTTGGTTTTTTATTTTATCATGTTTTGTAAGCGACACGAGCTTGTAGCTCATTTGCTTCTGTTTGTTATAATAATAAATATATTATTTAAAAAAATTATTATTGGAGAAGGAGAAATATCAATATCAAAATTTATGACTAGACATTGCATCATCTTCACATGCACTGAAATTAGATAGGAAGGTAGCACTGCGCTTGCTTCTTTATAACGTTAAGGGCATTAGGACTTTGCTAAATGAGGGCATAGCTAAATGGTTTAATAATTTGGATATACTTATTCTGGTAGAAACATTATTTACCGACAAAATATCGATCGAGGGATTTTACACTTTCGATACTCCAGCGATAATTAAGCCTAGAGGACGGCCTTCGGGGGGGAATTATAGTTGTGATCAAACCTTCCCTTGATAAGTGGGTTATCCTAGAGTAGCAGTATATTCTCCTGAAATATCAATCATTGCTTTATATTTTAATCCCACACTTAAAGTGGCGGGCATTATTGATGATCTGTCAAAACTACTGCCGCTCACCCACAGCTTAAAGCCTACTATAATAGCAGATATTTTAATGCTAGATATGGTGCGACTATTTCAGATAAGCTGTCTTTATTAAAGGAATATCTCGAATCACAAAACCTTGAACTACGTATACCTGAAGATAAATGGTCGTACGAATCTTGGAATGGAAGAAGTTGCGTGAATATGGTATTCTCGAACGTTCCGGTTGTAAAAATGCAGCTGGAAGTATCGTGCCTCTGGTCACTTATACGCAAGCATAAGCCAGTATCGTGTGTGTTTGGAGGAGAGATACCTTTGAAGGTTTTCTCCAAACCCATGCAACAGGGCCGAAATGTCTGTAAAATTAGGATCATAATGCTAATGTTTTTATCTCACGGTGGAATTGGTATAAAAGATTCATGTGACTTTTCTAATACAGAATATTAGCGTCATGTGACCATGTGCGAGCCTTTGCTGAGCGGCTTAAAAGAAAGCCATCTAGAAATAAAGCAGAGAGACTTGATAAAGCTTTTCATCGTGAAAAAGATACGGAGCTGAAGCTCGTAAGGAAGCATCACATCAAATAAAAAAAAACAGAAAACAACACATAAAGAGTTCACGAGGTCAAGCTTTAAGCGGTCTTTGAATTGCGCAGCAGAAGAGCTGTTGATCACACCAGTGATAATCCATTTCATCGTTTACAGACGCGATCCATCACTGTCGTACAATTTGTTAGATGCTTTGAGCGATGCTTCAAACATAGCTCGTGTCCACGTAACATTGAGGATTCACGAAGACAGAACAGCTGCTTACACGGATGGTTAGGCACGCGCAGCGACATCCACACTAGTGTAAGATCTGCAATCAACAGATCGCATTCAATAGATATTATACCCAACGCCTCGAGTCTAACTGGATAAGGAATGAAGCGAGTTGTCAGAACCAAGTGCGTGGCTCTTCTCAAAATGTTGTCGAATTCACTCAATTCTGATTTCAGTTGAAGGTGTGTCGCGTAAGATGCATAGAGCATATCTGATTTTAAGAGACTCGAATATACAATGCGTAAAGCCTTTGGCTCAAATCGTCCAACGTTTTGATGAAATCTTAAAATTCTACTGCATTTTGCAATAATCACATAAGAATGAAGACGAGATTTTAAATTGGAAGAGATAACAACATATAGATCAGTAAAGTGATTTACTGATTCGATAACTGTTGAGCTGAATTGATAAGAAGAGGAAGGTAATCGGGATTTACCAATTCTCATATTGATATGATCGATCTCTTATATGAATTGTTAATAGCAGATCTTGTTGGTAGTCTTACATGTTTGATTAAGTCGTTACTGTATGCGTGCTATCTGACTAGGATAACCAAGAGAACTTACCAGGTATTTGGTAAACCGAATTGGCTTAGGCAGTTTCAATGACAACTTATAAATTTCTGTAAACTGTTGAGAAACAATATAGAATTGCGTGAAGAGTACGTTCGTTATCGTATGTTGTACTGCCAAATTCTGTCCGACTTTAGGAAGACAAGCGTGCGTAAAGCTGAGAATATACTCCTGGACAATATCGAGAAAGCGCCTTGATTACTGAAACGTCGAAATTACTCAAATAAAGCTGGAATTCCAATAAGCGATTGGGTTTATCATCTTTCCGAAGTGCTTTGTCAGGCGTCAGCGTCGATGACGAAGGTAGGGTTACACTATATCGAGCATGTTTTTGATAATTTGGATTCTATTAATCATCCCTTCGACTCATCAGAAATACTAAAAGCATGAGGCAATATGAAAAACAAATACGCGGCAGGGCCAGACGGTATATGTATAGAATATATACACACATCTTTTCCATTATTAGCCAATTGCTGGGTATTGTTTCTCAACAGACTACTAATGGGGGCGAAGATACCTATATCGTTGAACGACCGTATAATTAAGATGTTATACGAAGGTTCGGGATCTTTAAGCGATATGAACTCGTATAGAGGGATCGCACTATTTAATCACTCGTATACAGTGCTAACACGCGTAGTGACTACACGTTTAATCACATTTCGCAATGGATTTATCCCACAAGAACAAAATGGATTTCATGCTAATAGATCAACCATAGATGCCTTAGGCGAAGTGCGCTCGCGGGTAAAGGAATGTTTCAATTCAAGTCATTCACTATACGCTATATTCATATATTTTCAAAAGGCATTTTACTGAGTCAATCGAACAATATTGCTTGAAAAACTGGCCTTTAAAGTATACATTGCGGGTAACATCCTTAAATTAATCCATGAGTTACTTCAACCAAGCTGCATGAGAATATTCAATGAACTACGTTCATAGGATGATTTTACAGAAGACAAAAGAGTATTGCAAGGTGACCCATTAAGTCCTCTATTCTTTTCCTTTTTTGTTATGGATTTACCTTCATTTATTTGTAAGCAATCACCTTCTGTAAGCTGTGTATTGTACGCAGATGATCTTGTCATAATGACGCCTAATGTAAGCTCGGCACAAAGTGGACTTAATCGCCTGAGAGACTATTGTGCTTGCAATCAGCTAAAGGTAAATATATCCAAATCGAAAGTAATGAAGTTTAGGAAGGGTGGACGTCTTGCTCGTAAAGATTATTTGATTTATGATGATACACCTTTAGAGTTTTGCAATAGTTATAAGTATTTGGGTATTTTGATGACTTCGCGATGGTCTTTTAAGAAACATCTAGAGTTAAAAGCGGCCAAGAGTGATTTAACAACCTCGTATGCTAAGAACTTAGGTGCGCTATCATTTGATGGTGGTCTTCGTAAATTTTTAATTTTTACTTTATTCTAAAGTAAATACATTCCAGATTATTCCTGTCAGTTCCAGATTATTCCTGTCAGTTCCAGATTATTCCTGTCAGTACCAGATTATTACTGCCAGTTCCAGATTATTCCTGTCAGCTCCAGATTATTCCTGTCCGTTCCAGATTATTCCTGTCAGTTTCGGTCGCTACGCTCGCAGATTGAGCTCAATCTATCGATAAAAGGTCATACCCAAAAAAATTGCGATATCAGATCCATGTTCCTGATCAAGAATCATCCACATCGGAATGCAATAATGGATATACCAGTTTTGAAGTTGGATGCGATTCCAAAGATTGTGATGTATGGACACTTGTTCGTGTTAAAATATCCGACCACTCGGTGTAATAAATGTAAACAGTTTACATGCGGTTTTTGTACATCAGTACGACTACTACAGTTATCCTGCTCCTCTACTCCTGTATTACACACGACCACTCAGACGAATGCTGTTTTAGATGTTTCCCTCACATCAACACCTGACTTCGCATATTATAATCCATTATTGAACCTACTCTCTTACACACTCCTCGTTCAACTACGTACCAAACTTCCATTAATCTTTCTCATTTTAACAATGCTAACGGTAAAGCTTTTTATCTCGTACCTCCTCTTTCCTATTCCTCCCTCAATCTAAATAAATCTCAAACATTTTTATTATCTTCACGTACTTATTACTCGACCTCCTCCGTATCACTTCTCAATAATTTACATCCTTCAATCAAAATCATTTCCAGTAACATTTCCGATCAACTGATTCAACACTCCATTCCTGTCACTCATGCCCCAACCTATCTTAATTCTCCTTACTCTACCTCCCACGTAACACTTCCAAATAATTTACATCCTTCATATAAAATCATCTCCAGTCACATCTCTGATCAACGGATTCAACACCCCGCTCCTGTCACACTTGCTCCAACCAATATTAATTCTCTATCAAGCACCCCTGTCATTTCCACTTCTATCTGCTCATCTGCCTCGACTCCTACCAGCTCTGTCCGTCCACCACTTCCACGAAATCGTTTTCCTTCGCGCGATCGCTGTATAATCATATCAAACTTAAAGCTTTCCGAATCTGCTTCTCCACAATCTCGCCTCGATGATGATGTATATGCTTTCAGGTCTATCCTAGCAACCATTCTTCCTGATGATAACCCATCCCTCTCCAATAATATCGCTCCTGTATCCTTTATTCGTTTAAACAAATCCACTAAATCCAATCATCTCAGTACTCCACTCTTAAAAATCGTTTTTTTTGACATAGTTAACATGCCTCTTCGGTACTCCCCAACGTTTTAAACTTCTTACCACTTCATCTACTTGCCGTATCTTTCCTGACCGCTCCCCTTTTGATATTGCCATTTCAATTTAGCTCGCATTGAGAAACATCGACGTGAAACAAACGGTGAGTCAGCCTTATCCATACGTCAAATCAACGGAAATTTTCACGTTGTACACACAAGGCCAAAAATTCGATGGCGTCCCATCTCTACCCCTTGTCCTCTTAGCTAGTCGATCTTGCTCCTAAGCACACATATCGTCTTAGTCTATTCAACACTCGCTCCATTCTTCATAAAGCTGATATGCTTCTCGATATCTTCGATCAATTATCTATCGATATTCTCTGCATTACCGAATCCTGTGACTCTGACTCCGACCACCTTGCTATTCGTCGTCAATGCCGCTTTGGTTGTTCTCTAGTTGAATAAGCTCGTCAAATTGCATCTCATACATCTACTGCTTCTAACCATGGCGGTAGTGTTGCCATTGCTCGTCACCCAATGTCTTTACGTAAAATCAACGTTAACATCCGTTACACCTCGTTCGAATTACTCATATGCAGATTATCAACTCATTTCCCTCTGGAATTTGTTATTGTATACCGTCCAGGTTCAGTTGCCCCATCACGTATCTTCTTGAACGACCTTGCAGATCTAATGTTTCACTGTTCATTGTCTTATACCCTTATTTTGTTCTCGGTTATTTAACATTCGTCTTGATCGCCCGTCTGACTCTGACTCTATCACTTTAACTAATCTTTTTTCTGATTTTAACTATAAATTACTTTCAACAAGCCCAACTCATATTCTCGACGGTCCTCTCGACATCATTGCTGTTCCTAACTGCTTCAATGACTATACTTCCTTGTAAATTACTGATCCTGGTTTGTCCGATCATTTCCTTGTAACTTTTACTCTTACTCTTCCCCATCCTCCTTCTCCGCCTTTACGATTATCTACACCAAGTCGACACTGGAAGCTTCTCAATATCCCTATTCTCTGCACAGCCTTACTCAATTCTTCACTCTTTTCACTTCATCTTAACTATCTCTCTCCCGATGATCTCTGCATTCTGTTTGATTCTAAACTTACGTCGATCCTCAATAACCTTCTGCCTAGTCGACTTCGACGTTCCCAGCGCTTGCGCCATGCTCCCTGGTTCGATTCTTACTGTAGTCTGCAGGCGTCAACTCCGTCACTCTTTTCGTATGTACAAGCGCTTTATTAAACGTTCTCCCAACTCACTCCCTCCACATCTTCGTGATTCCTACTTTTCTCTACGCCGTTCACATCTCATTCTTATACGTACTAAACATACTATCTTTTGGCGAAATCAACTCGAGTCATCTTCCAACTCTAAATCATTGGAAAATCTTAAACTCAATTCTTTCACGATCATCTACCACTTGTAGATGTTTACTTTCCCTACTACCCGTAGCCCCCTTGTACCCACTCTTCTCTTTAAATACTTCCCTCCCAGGACTATTCTACCTTCTTCCCGTTTCGTCTGATGAAGTTTCTTCGGTTCTGCTGTCATTACCTAATAAAATATCTACTTCTGACCCAATTCCCACTCACTTGCTTAAAAATATCTGCTCCTCTATCTTACCCTTCCTAACAACATTGTTCAACTCGTCCATCCGTAGCCGTACATTTTCTTCCATCTGGAAATGCGCCAATGTTTGTCCTCTCATCAAGAAGCAATCTCTCGACTCCTCACTACCATCTTCGTACCGTCCTATTTCACTTCTCCCAACCCTCTATAAACTCCTTGAGCGTCTCGTTCTTAAGCAAGTTAATACATATCTCTTTTCCTCTAACTTGTTTCCTCTAACTTGTTTCCTCCCTTCCAAGCCGCTTTTCGCTCTAATCACTCTACTGAAATTGCCTGTCTTAAAGTTTATAATGACTTACTCATCTCGCGCGATCATAAATTATGTGGTGTCATAGTTTCTCTTGATCTATCGTCTGCTTTTGATATCGTCGCTCACTCGATTCTTCTCAATCGCCTTCGTCATGCTTATGGCTTCTCTTTACCCACTGTATCGTGGTTTTCTTCATATCTATCAAACCGTACATTTCGCGTCTATTCTAACTCTTCTCTCTCCCACCTTCGTCCATCCCGTCCGGTGTTCCACAAGGCTCCGTATTAGGTCCTATGCTTTTCTCTCTTCTTCTCGGTAATTTGTTTTCGATTTCTCATAAATTTAACTTCCATGTTATGCAATATGCTGATGACATTCTCATCTATGCTCATGCACCTGTTTATCGTTTTCACGATCTTAGTGTTTCTGCTTCCGACTGTCTTTTCTCAATTTCCAATCATCTTTCTTCCCTTCGACTTTCTCTGAATCCTGATAAATCCAAAATTATGTGAATTTTACCTCAACGCCTCGGCTTAGAACATCGCTCCTTATCATTAAATTCTACAATTATTCCTATCGTTGATAATCTCGTTCTCCTAGGCTTCCATTTCGACAACCGACTTTCACTTAAACCTTTCGTTAGAGATAAAATACGCTCATCTACCTTGATACTCCGCAATCTCGTTCAAGTTCGTAAACTGATTGATTTCCATTCTTGTATGACTCTCATATCTTATCTCCTTTTTTCTAGACTCGATTATTGTCTTAGTATATTTTCCAACTCACCTAAATCCACTCTTCTTTCCCTACAACGCATCGTCAACGCAGCCGTCCGATTTCTTCTCCGTCTTCGTCGTTTTGATCATGCATCCCACCATCTTGCTTCTCTCGATTTGCCTACAATTTATTGTCGTGTTCAAATTCGTCTTCTTATCGTTGCTTTCCGCCTTGTAACTTTTCATACCCCTTCATTTCTCAACCTTCCTTTTCTTGATAATTCTCGTCCTGTTTACTGTTCCTTGCGTTCCTGTAATTCCCTTCTTTTACATGTCCCAAACTACTCTACCTCCTTTGGACTCCTATCCTTCCTGGTGGCTGTTCCTCTATCGTGGAACCATCTGCCCGTTCATATAAGCCAATCAACATCCCTGCTGTGCTTCAAACGACAAATCCGATCACATTTAAACAATTTATCTGCTTGACTTTTTCATTTTTGTTTGTGGACTTGTAAGCTTACAGCTTGTACGCATTTGCCACATTAAATAAATTTGTAATATTATTAAACATTATGGTCAGATGGAATGCGGCGCTTACAATTGAAGAACACATAAAATTATTGAAATTGATGTATTTTTCTTTTTATTGTTTTTCTGTTTTGCTCCAAACCGATAGTTTTAGTGGGCTTAATAACACTCTTTATTATTATTTTTCATTATTGAAAAAATATCATTATTTAACCTTTAAAAAATTTTTGTGAAATAATTAAGATACAATAAAATACACAAATGATGAGAGCAGATACAAACTGAAAAATTCGTGCAAACGAATTACAACGAGTCAAGAACAACGAGCCAAGTACAACGAGCCAAGTCTGAAGTACAACGAGCCAACAACGAGCATTGGTGAATTGTCTCGGTGAATATAAGAATATATAAAATTTAAAATCATACAATATATCAACGACAATCAACTATAAGAATGGCAATCAACTATAAGAACGACAATCAACGATAAAAACGACAATCAACGATAAAAACAACAATAAGCGAATTCACATTCTACTTTTCAACGATTTTAACGAAGATGAATACTCCAACGAGATGTTGTGCCTGCAATGGGCCACATGCGCTTTGTAAAAACTGTAGTTTTGTAAGTGCGGGTAGACTTTGTCGAGACTGCTTTTCGGGTAGTTCATGTTCAAATAAGTCACTTGACGTACAACTAGTCAAGACTGCTATATTTACGCCTCAGTCTCTACCTTGTTCTACAAATGTTTCCAATATTCCAGACTCACTTTGTTCGGACTCCAAGGATTTCGTTACGCTAGATATGGAATACTCTTTGTCGGGTTGTGTGTTGCGCTTATTTATAAAAGTTCCTCGAAGTGTTCCGCAAGATTTCTTTAAGCGTGATTTTCTTTGTGGGCTGTGTTCTACCAAACGTGTGGCAGAGCTAACCCATTATGTCGATAAAACTCAGCTTGCATTAGAGAGCTTAATAAATGAAATGAAAGAATTGAGAACATCATTTAACTTGTTATCGTCGAATATAAGTAGCGAATCTAACGCGAAGAGTTCATGTAATTTTACTACGTCTTCTTCCTTTGCTAACGTTTTAAAGCACGATGTTACTCGATCGGTTCTGCTACATCGCAGATTAATAAGAACGCTTCTCCGTTATTGGTATGGCCCGTGATTCTATAGATAGAGCGCTGCTTTTGGCAAAGCTTCATAAAGAAGTGAACGTCATGGTGATTTTCTATTACTACTCGAACAGATCCTAGCGCCTAGATCATTACGAATTTTTGACGTCGTGAAATACTCCGATGTATTACCACCAGTCGTGGAGTACAACAGGGAGATCCGCTTAGCCCCTTATTATTCTCTTTCTTGTTAGACCTTCCAAATTTTATTCGTTTATCAGAATTATGTTACAACTATATTGTATGCAGATGATTTAGCCTTGATAGCACTAAATAAGGATTACGCTCAATTGGCTATTTCTCGCCTTCGTTATGATTACAGATTTTCTTCCTCCTCCATAGTATGGTTTGCCTCATATCTATCCGACCGTTCCTTTCGCGTATGTTCTAATTCATCATCCTCCCCTCCCATCCCTATTTTTTGCGGGGTTCCACAAGGTTAGTCCTAGGTCCCCTGCTTTTCTCTCTTTTGCTTGGCGATCTCTCTTCGTTTATCAAACCTTACTCCTTTATCGTCATGCAATACGCCGATGACATCCTCATCTATGCTCATGCACCCGCACATCGCATACACGATATCGGCATTTCTGCCTCCAACTGTATTTCTTCTATCTACAAATGTCTCTCCAATCTCCATCTCGTTCTAAACCCCGAAAAGTCCAAAATAATGTGGATCCTCCCCCGTAAACCAAACATATATCCTCCCATTGTATCTTTTGCTTCATCGATTATACCCATAGTCCACAATCTCACTTTCTTAGGCTTCCATTTCGATGATCACCTTTCCCTTAAACCCTTCGTCCGTGACAAGGTCCGCTCATCTAACTTAATTCTCCGTGATATCCGCCGTATTCGCCCCCTAATCGATTTCCGTTCTTGTATGTTTCTTCTTTCATCGCTTCTTTTACCTAAAATCGATTACTGCCTCAGCCTTTTCGCCAATTCTCCAAAATCCATCATCCTACCCCTAGAACGAATAATCAACTCTGCCGTTCGAGTGCTCTTTCGTCTCCGTCGCTTCAACCACACATCCACATATCTTGTCCAACTCTCCTGGCCCACCATCCACATCTGCGTCAAACTCCACCTTCTTCTCGTAACTTTTCGTCTCATCGTTGTCGGCTCCCCATCGTTTATCAACCTTCTTTTCTTAAGCGGCACTCGCCCCACCTCGCTATCGCTGCGTTCCCGTCATATCCTCTTACTACACTTTCCCAATTATTCCAACAACTAGTCTCTGATTATTTCTCTTCGCCGCCCAACTCGCCTGAAATCAACTCCCTCTCGACGTCCGCCGCGATTACTCCTTTATCACATTTTAACACCTCCTCCGTTCACACCTTCTCGACACATGATTTACATTTTTGTTTTGTTGTTGTCATGTAAGCGTGCGCTGGCACTCATTTGCCACGTTAAAATAAATCTTTTTTAAAGCTCTGTTAAATTATTGCGAAACTAATGGACTCATTATTAATACAGAAAAATCCAAAATTATTAAATTCAGAAAAGGTGGACCTTGTTGTCGTGATGACGTGCTGTATATCAGTGACAATATTTTAGAGTTCGTGTCAACATATAAGTATTTTGGATTTTTGCTTAGCTCTCGATGGTCATTCAAAGCGCATCTATTGAAACAGTCCGCAAAAGTATTGAAATCTACGAATGCTGCTTCTAAACTTGGATTACTTTCGTTTGAGAGTGCGCTTAGTTACTTTAACTTAATGCTGCTACCTATTTTGAATTATGGAATTAAATGTTTCTGGACCGATTTGTTACCGACGGATTTTCAGATAATTGACAAATGTTTCTGGCGATTCATAAAGCGAGTGGTAGGAGTCTCGCCCAAAGCTTCCTCTACGGCGATGACCGTCCTTAGTAGATCAACACCCTTGTCAGTAAAAATATTAAATGATTTACATCTTGACTCTACATATGCTTATTTATAAAACCGATATCTCTTTGATTCCAAAGTCAGTAGATTACATTCTGATATATTCTGTTCCCCTGTTTACACACCATTAACTTGGAGGAACTCAAATGTAGTGATTAAACTGAAACCAAAGTGGTTTTATTTAACATCTAAAAATAGTGTTATAAGTAACATAGACATAAAATGCAACATTCTTCGCCGCTTCGTTATTTTGCCAATCCATATACCTGATTGGTATACGCCTGATGCGTTGGGTTCGTAGAAAAACTAAAAGACCAGGGGATGTTACTTTGACCTCAACATTTCCTTTCTGGTCATCGATTGTGGTCGTGTCATAGTCAGGTGTGTCAGCTGCATCGTCCTTATTTGCCTCGTCGTCTTTCGTTGCATCATCATTTCCCTCGTTTGCCAAGTTTTGTGTCGAAACCTTCTGGATCTTTTCTGCTGCGTCTTCGACGGTCGAATAAGCTGGACTGGAATCCAAAAGTCTTACTCTCTGAACCATTGGCTCGTATTTAGAATGCCGAGTATAGTTCCTCATTAGAACGTTGTCAGAATCTGTCAACCATTTCGGGAGGTTAAGCGGTGGTGTAAATCATCGAGGAAAGGCGAAGAATTTGTTGTGAGGCGTGTCGTTTATAGCAGTGCAGAGCAGACCTCGAATCGATTAGAGTGCATCGTTTAGTACTTTCTTCAACTTTGAGATATATCCTTGTTCGCCTCTAAAGCCAATGATATTGTTTTCCATAATGTCCCATTCAATCGTTCGCATTGTTCATTTGCCTGAGGCCTATATGGCGTTGTTTGACTACTGCCAATCCCTAGTTGGTTCGAGGAGTCCTTGAAATCTTTTGATTGAAAATCAGTTCCTCTATCAGAGTGAATATATTGAGGGCATCCGCAGAAGGCGATTATTTTGCGAATACATTCGATGGCTGTCTCAGTCGACGTGTCTTTCACCGCAAACGCGAATGAATAACGACTAAAATCATCGATTCCCGTGAAGAAATAAGTGAAACCACGTGTTGATTTTGGCAGTGGCCTTTTGAAATCGATGGATATCTTTTCCAAAGGCGAACTCGCCTTTATCAGATGCTGATCGTAATATGGCTTAAAGAATCTGGACTTGATTAGGCAACACATTTTACATCGAGAAATTGTTTCGCAAACATCCTCAACGGAAAACGGCAGATTGTGAATACGAATGAAATGCAGCATCCGGGTAACTCCGGGGTGCAGTAATCTCGTGTGGATTTCTTTGAGGTTGCTTAAGTTGTTCATCGCTCCACATACGTCTCTTGACATAACATCGGCTGAAATATTTTGGGATCCACGTCTGTAATGCACTTTGTATGGAAAATTCGATAACTCCATCTTCCATCGCGCGATTTTATCGTTCTTTATCTTCCCGTGTCGTTTATTATCAAGCATAAATGCGACAGATTTCTGATCCGTAAGGGTGAATGGTTGAGGAAGGAGGAAATGCCTCCAGTTTCGAAGAGCCTCAATTATAGCGTATGCTTCCTTCTCGATGATATGGTGTCGCTTTTCATGCATATTCAGTGTACGTAAGAAGAACGCCACTGGTTGGTTGTTCTGAAATAATGTTGCTCCGATGGCGTTTTCGAAAGCATCCGTTTCAACCCAAAAAGGACAATTGTCATCAATCGTACAGATACACGCTTCGATGATGTCTTTCTTGATTGTTTCTATTGTATCACTCTGGTATCTTGCTAGCGGGAAGCGCAAATTCTGCTTCGTCTGCGGAGAAATCTTTGATGAAAAATTTTTGATCAATTTGCTATAATATGAGAAGAATCCTAATAATCTCTTCAAGGCCGTTATATTTTCAGGAATTTTTAATTTACACAAAGCTGAGAGACGATCTGGATCAGGACGTAGTGTGTTGTATTCAATTTCATATCCGAGAGTTCGTAATTTTGTTACGCTGTAAATTGACTTCCTCTCGTTTATCTTTAACCCCAGGAGGTTTAGCGAATGCTTTAGCTTTTGAAAATTAAGATCATGATCAACTTTGGTCTTGCCACATACTAAAATGTCGTCGAGATATGAGTAGACGCCTTTAAGCTCATTTGAATCGATCAAGTTGTTTATGTACCGCTGAAAAGCAGATACTCCGTTGGTCACTCCCATTGGTATTTTTTTGAAATGATATAACCTGCCCATTGCTTGGAACGCGGTGTATGGTCTTTCTTGTGGATCTATATCGATCTGGTAGTATGCCTCCTCAATGTCGACAAGCGAGTAATAACGATGCTTAGATATCTGACCTACGATATCGAATGTTTTTGGGAGGGGATATGCGTCTAGATACGTATATCGATTTATGGTTCGCGAGAAATCGACAACAAGACGTTTTCGGCCCGTCTTCCTCGGAACAACGACAACCTGGGCTATCCACGGAGACGAACTTGGATCAATGATGCCATCGTTTAGTAAACGTTGTACTTCAATGCGAATGAATTGTTCGTCTATTGGATTGAATTTTCTGCTTCTGGTTACGATTGGGAATACGTTGGGAGATAAGTTCCTGAAGAGCTTGGGCGGTTCTATGCCTCTTGATGTAGACGCAGCCATTTCGATGCTTTCCAGAGAACCTTCAAATTTAATGGCCAATGTTTGATGTAGCCTAAGAAAGGGCAATCCCAATATCACTTCCGTACATAAACCTGGCAACACGTAAAGCTCATCGTTAGCATATTCTTTTCCTTGAAATTGAAAGTCAACGATGCACTTAGTATTAACGGTCTTATAGTTTCTGAAGCTAGGTAAACCCCCGTCATAGTATTGAGCTTCCTTAGCTTTTACAAAGCGACAATCTTGCTATCGATAGAATTCAAAGAACTGCCGATGTCGATGAGTGCTGTCACAGGCTTTAAACTGTCCATCTAGACATGTACTCCTCCCATTCAGTGGTAGATGGCAAATCAAACCGTTGCCTTAATAATTTAGATAGTGGGCTTTATTTGGCCAGGAAAGCTAAAATAGTCGAGGAAACTTTTATCGAGAGTCCGAAATACCTCTTTAAATACACCCACCAACTGCGGTCAAACTGACGAAAATTTTTAACTGCCATGTCTATCCAAAACAATTGGATACCGTAACTCATTATGGGTGAGAATATAATATCGAAGTAACGTTTAGCTGTTTTAAAAGTTGATGAATCCAGAAGACGCACCGAATGAATTCTACTAAATACTTTGCAAAGCACGTTCTTAATATGATCATTAAACGTCCAACGTGATGTTAGCGTTATGCCCAAATAACACAACTGTGTGGCAAATTCGATTGATTCACTTCCATACATCAACTGATCATTTTGACATAATCGTCCCCCCTTTGCGGAACTTCATGATTTTAGTTTTCTGACAATCGACTTTAATCAGATTATCGGAACATTATGTACGTAAATAGTACATGTATGTTTGTATCTCCTTTAAATTAGTGGAAAATACAACCAAGTCATCGGCATAGAGCAAACAGCGAGTTCCCTTAACCAAGATTGCTTGTGGCAAATCAGAGATGAAAATACTAAGCAATAGCAATTGATGCGTATCGTATTTCACGGTTAAGCAAAAAAAAAGAATGCTAAAACGCTATCGGAGCTTCAAAGCTCTACAACTTTTGGTGATTTTACAATGAAATATGGTAGTAATGAACGATCTGGTTCAATTCTTTCGTCTACTGGAGACAATTCTAATCAGGTTAGTGATGTTTCGTGTTTATTAAATGCAGATAAGGGGCTGCTACCCCCGATTCCAAAATTAGCTAACCTGTGCATCATCAATTCAAAAAAACCAATAGAGAAACACAATCTCTTCTCAACCTTTTTGCGAAAGTTTGTATCAATTCATCCAAACAGGGTGCTGTTCAATTCAGTGAAGATTTTGGACAATACTGTAAGAGTTTCCTTCCCGAATGCCTCTTTATTAAAGGAATACAAAGATTATTTTGACAAGCACCTTTTGGACTCTGGTTCCATAACGTTGAAACCCCTTCAGTGCTCAGTTAAAATATCTAATTTTCCATTGTTTCTAACAGAAGAAGATTTGATAACTCTGAAAAAATTGTATGGCCTCCAATCAGTGAGGCAAGTCCTAGGTAAGGGGGCGACCCCCTCCCAGTGGCTTTTGCAAATACAGATCTTGATTCCGGTCTGCTTCTCTCTAAATCGTCAGCGAATCCTTTCCTAGGTTTTAACTTAGGATTCACTCTAATTGACGAAGACCGACTCACATTCCCACACTGTAACAAGTGCCATGCCTGGGGCCACTGGTACTCTACATGCAGCAAGGCCTTGGTATGCGGTGTTTGTGGTGCTGGGGATTGTCAGTATGCTTTAAAAGGGGAAAGATGTCAGGCCTCCTCCTCTTGCGCTAATTGTGGAGGGGAACATCCGGCCTGGTCAAGGCGCTGCAGAATATTTAAAGAATATAAACAACTGTTTGTTAAGCCTAGAACCCCGATCAACTACGCCTCTGCTGCTGGTTCATCAGCCGACCGGATGTCAAACGCTGACATCATTCAACTTCTTGATAACCAGAAACGAGTAATTTTTTCGCAATTTCAAACAATGATTGGACCTCTGCTATCCTCTTTTGTAGGGACAACAGCTGCCCCCATGCCTAACGAGCTTAAAACCCCCCACTCCAAGAAGAGGGGGGCTTCGGCCAGAACAGTCCCACCCCCCAAGGTGGGGAAGATGATCAAGGATAAGAAGGCTTCTCTGGGAAATGAAGATATTGCCCTGGGGGGTACGACCCGCGACGGGGCTAGTGGCAGTGGGGGTAACCCTCCTGCACCTAGCTCTGTCTAGGTTGGCATCCCCCTTGCAACTAATTTAGCCCAATGGTGAGTAAACCTGAGCCTTTTTCACTGAATATTCTTCAGTGGAATTCGGGAGGTGCTTCTGCCCTTAGACTTTTATCTGGTAGAGACGCAGATGTTATAGTCCTCCAGGAGACGCGGTCTATCCGTCTCCCCCAGGACATTACTCGATTTATCCCAAAGCAAATTTGTTCCCACTATACTCCGTACATAACCCCACCTCACTCCTCTTCATCTCAAGGACTCTTGACCCTAGTTAAATGCTCTTTAAGGTCCTCCCTACTGCTAAATTACTCTTGTCCTGCCCTGTCTTGTCTAGTAGTTTCACTCGTTAAGAACGGTAAACGCCTCAGTCTAGCCAACGTCTACATTCGTCCAGGAGAGATTCACAAGAACCGTGACCTTCTGGATGGTATTATCGATAGCGGCTATGACATTGTACTAGGTGACTTCAACGACAGAACTGGTCGTTGGATTAATGCTGCTCTCCGCAGAGCCAGGAACGGTTATCTTATTCACAAACCACCGTCCCCTACATTTCATTGCACATCAACGAATTCACTCCTCGACCTATTACTGCTCCACGAGAGATGGTTGTTAAAACCCTTCTGCACGGAGCAGTCGCGACAGCATCTGTCCACATCTCATGATCTAATTCGCTGGCGGATAGAGGAGGATACGCTGCTTCGGAGAAGATTCCACTTTGACCCGATCAGAGTGGCTTTCTTCCAAGCTGCTATCCAACGCTTCCCCCGAATTGGTAATGAGAATTTAACCGAATTTAATTCCTACCTCTCTTCGCAAGCTACCGCATTGCTTTCTACAACCTATAAAGGTCGCATTTTCAATCCCACTCCGACGAAACTCAAGGTTCTAGCAAAACTACTGAACCTCCCTAATCTCTCTTCTTCCGCCAGACAGACTCTCTCGAATGAATACTGGCGCACCAGATATTGGTTCCAGCTGAGTAGGGATAGGGCGAGCATTGCTCGTCTTAACCCTTCTCAGTCTTCCTTTTGGAAGATTTTCAAGAAGGAGAAGTTTGCTTGTTGGAGGGATAGGGCCTTGGGTTGGATCGGTAGAATTGGCCTTGATAAAGTTTTAGAAGAGTCACTTGCCTTACACAACTATGGAGCCACTCAATCTCCGCAACCAATCCCGCCTTGGGGAGACTTCAGGAGTAGAGACTTATCTGTCACAGATATTCTCAACGCCTGGGGGCCTCTTCCAAGCACCTCCAAAACCGTCGCTCCACTCTCTTCTCGTGTCTGTCAGCTTTTGACAACCGATCAAAGAAGGGAGGTGGCCATCACAATGCTATTAGCCACCCCATCCGATGTAGCCGGCATCAACATTAGCAAGAGAATTTTTATTCCAAAAAAGTTTCCGGTCTCTTGTCCTAAAGACCTGCGGCCCATTTCGATTCAAAATTCCCTCGTATCGATCTACGAAAAAGCGCTTGCGCGTAGAATCCGCGATCATCTGATTAGGCGAAATTTAATCCCACCTGGTTTCCATGGGTTTGTCAAAGGTCGCTCGGTCCATTCAGCAGTTAGTGAAGTGCATCGGTTTTGTCAGGAGAACAGTCATCAGCTAGCTGTGGCAGTTTTCCTTGATTTTTCCGCTGCATTTGACCGCATCTCCATTCCCTTTGTTATCTCTTCTCTCAGGTTCCTCGGGTTGCCTGCGAGAATTGTTAACAGGGTAGAGATACTGCTGTACACCAAGCGATTTTATTATGATGACGACCCTGATGCGCGTCAGTTCTACCCTATTACGGGTGTGCCTCAAGGTTCACCACTTTCTCCAATCTTATATCTTGCTGCCTCAATTATTCTATTTAAAATATTTAAACGTGAACAACGTCTAGTGGTGTACGCTGATGACACCACAGCCCTGTTCACTGGACGCAGGTGCAAAGACGTAGTCTCGGACATCAGCCGCTTCTTTATAAGATTAAAAGACCAGTTGCCTAGATCCAACCTTATTCTAAACTCCGCTAAATCGCAGGTGGTTGTCTTTCATGGCTCCCCTGCAACCAAGAAAAAACTTAAGAGACTAGCACTCTCTACGCTCTCCTCCATATTTGCATCCGAACCACTCCCTGTCTTCACAAGTCGAGTAAAATACCTGGGGTTTACCGTTTCGGTGAACTGGTCGGCGAAAGCCGACCTGGATAGACTCAAACGTATCCTGAAGAAAGCTAGGTGGGCTCTGAAACGGGCCCAGCATCTGTCGTTGAATGGGAAAACCCAGGTGCGCCTTTGGGGTACCTGGGCTATCTCGGGATTAGTCTTCTTCTCAAGAGGACGTCCCCCAGAGCAAAGGCTAAGGTTTCTTAAGCTCCTCGTCTCTCGTTTACCCAACATCGTCCGCACCGATTGGATTCTTCGGGAGGTGAAAGACCCCGGGTGGTTCAATCGGAAAGCGGCGTGCTGGATTGGTTGGTGGGCTCAGATCCCCATTGATTTGAGGCCTTAATAGGAAGAAGACAAAGAAATTGTTGACCTATTTTTTCTGTTGACTGACTGTTTATTTTTTTTCTAACGGACTTCTTGTTAAACGACACTTCCATTTATGTATTTTTATTAATAAAGTCTTATTATTATAAGCAATAGTGGACTAATTGTATTGCCTTATAATACACCTCGATTTTGACTTTTATCCCCTGGAAAGGGGATATCGATGAGCATATGAATTTAAGTATTGAGGTAGGCAGGGTATCAGGAGGTGAGGTTTTGTTGGGCAAGGACATAAGGACAGATGAGACTTCGGCAGGTTAGACAGAGAGAAGATGAAAGAGTTCCGGGAGGATGAGGCGAGGAGAGTAGCAGTGCGATGGAATGGAGATGGGATTGAGAGAGCAACGTGAATACTTTGTTATGAAGAAATGACGAATAAGAAGTTATTCGTGAATACTTTGTTATGAAGAAGAAGTTGCATTTGGTACATAGTAGGTTGAGATGAGAGGTGAAGAGCAAGATAGGAATCACGGAGAGACGGGGTGAGCGAGCGGATATTACGTCTGATAGAGCGGTGATAGACTCGAAAAGCATAACGGAGTCGACGCTTTGAGAGTAGGCATTGGATGTCAAACCATGGGGCACTGTGCAAGCGACGCTGAGGGTGAGGCTTGAAAGGCAAGAGAAGATCGAGAGTGGATGTGAGTTTAGAGTCGAAAAGAAAGGCGAGATCGTGAGGAGAGGATGATGTTATTGTGTGAGAAGACATAAACGATTTAAGTAAGGCGAAGCGGAGAAGGGGAAGATTTCTCCAAGATTTCTTAAGATTTCTCCAGGGGTGACGTAGGATGGTAGGTGTGTGAAGCGGGGAGTGGTTGAAAGTGAGATCAAGAGTGACGAGAAAGTGATCGGATAGATCAGGATCGGAAATAGACATTTAGATTTAGGCAGCAAAACGATCGGGGACAGCGATGGTTTCGAGTGCTCCGCCAAGGATATGTGTGGGGGCAGTGGAGATTAGTTTGTAATTGTAGTTGGATAGAGTGATGATGAACCGGATGGAATCGGTGGAAGAGGGGTGGTTGAGGCAGATGTTGAAGTCGCCAAGAACGAGTGAAGGGACGGAGGACAAAGAACAATGGGAAATAAGGCCGGCGAGTTCGGTAAAAAATGAGGTAGGAGATGATGACTAGGACGGTATACAATGGTGAGATCTAGAGTGATCGGGCTAGAAGAATAGCAAGTAAGCAATTCATAAGGCAAAGACTGAAAGGGAGAGTGATTTTGCGAAAAGACACTGGGTTACGGGCGAATGCGACAATGCCATCATGATTAGAGAATTTAGAAGGGATGAGCTGGGGGTGGGCGGATTCGACTAGTGAGCGACCCGCAGAAAGCAGACGGCGAATGGAGATGTCGTCGTTATCTGAGTGCCAGGATTCGGTGAAGCAGAAGAGATGACGAATTGATTGGTGAATAGGTTGAGGATACAATCGAATTTATGGAGAATAGATCTAGTGTTAAGGAAGCTAAGGCGGAAACAGTGTGTAGTGGTGAAAGGAGCTAGCGGAGAATAGACATAGGAAAGATGGAGCGCTATCGAATTTTCGGGCGGATGTGGACAACTTGAAAATTTCCGTCTATGTTTTGTATGGAGAGAGATGTCTCGCCGTTTTTCTTGCGACGGGGTTTTTGGATGCGGGCAAAAGAAAGTTGAGCGATTTTGGAAGCGGTGCGATCATGGAAAATTCGAGTAACTAAAGATGACACGAGTTCAAATCGTTAAGAGAATACAGAGGACGCGTGAGAGCGATGCTTGGAAACAATTTTCAGGAGTGGGGATTGAGAAGGATTAGATTGAGAAGATTTGCTAGGGCGGCTGAATGCAACAGGAGTCCGACTGTCTTGTCTCAATTTCTAATCATCTTTCTTATCTTCGCCTCTCTCTGAATCCTGATAAATCCAAATTATGTGAATTCTACCTCGACGCCTCGGCTTAGAACCTCCCTCCGTATCATTAAATTCTACAATTCTTCCTATCGTTGATAATCTCGTTCTCCTAGGCTTCCATTTCGACAACCGACTTTCACTTAAACCTTTCGTTAGAGATAAAATACGCTCATCTACCTTGATACTCCGCAATCTCGTTCAAGTTCGTAAATTGATCGATTTCCATTCTTGTATGACTCTCATATCTTATCTCCTTTTTTCTAGACTCGATTATTGTCTTAGTATATTTTCCAACTCACCTAAATCCACTCTTCTTTCCCTACAACGCATCGTCAACGCAGCCGTCCGATTTCTTCTCCGTCTTCGTCGTTTTGATCATGCATCCCATCATCTTGCTTCTCTCGATTTGCCTACAATTTATTGTCGTGTTCAAATTCGTCTTCTTATCGTTGCTTTCCGCCTTGTAACTTTTCATACGCCTTCATTTCTGAACCTTCCTTTTCTTGATAATCCTCGTACTGTTTACTGTTCCTTGCGTTCCTGTAATTCCCTTCTTTTTCATGTCCAGAACTACTCTACCTCCTTTGGATTCCGCTCCTTACTGGTTGCTGCTCCTCTATCGTGGAATCATCTACCCATGCAAATACGTTAATCAACTTCCCTGCAGTGCTTCAAACGCCAAATCCGATATCATTTAAACAATTTATCTGCTTTACTTTTTCATTTTTTGTTAGTGGACTTGTAAGCGTGCAGCTGGTACGCATTTACCACGTTAAATAAATTATTTTATTATTGGTAGTAGTGTAAGACATAATATAGTCAGAGATAGTCTTTCGTAAGACATAATATAGTCAGAGATACACTAGGAAATATTTTAAAGCGGATATATCACGATGTGAAATACGAAATTAGTCTTTCGTAAGACATTATATAGTCAGATATACACTATGAAATATTTTAAAGCGGATATATCACGATGTGATATATGAAGTGGGGCTTCAAGCAGTGTCAGACAAAATACGATTTGAAAAAGACAAATGTTAGACAAAATACGATACAAAAAAGTTAGATCTAATATTTATAAAATTACAGTTGCAGATTACAATTCAGATCACTACGCTCGCGAAAAAATCTGTAATAGCACGCTTGTAAGCGTGCTGCTGGCACGCATTTGCCACGTTAAATAAATGTATATTATTATCTTCCTCTCTACAGAGCGAACCTATTTGAGCGTACTAAACAACCTAGAATTGATATTGCGCTATCAAAAATGTTATGTAATCAAGTCTCTGAAACAGCTAAAAAGTCTATATACTCAGAATGCACCCAAACTCTAACATCATCAATATTCAAGATTAAGCTGTGAATATTGGTGTAGCATACGACAATAACACGTGAAACTACATTGTTTAACTCGTTTATACGCATTCATATTTTCTCTTTACACTAAAAATCCTCTAACATTCGTCCCCTCCCTAAGAAACAATCGCTAGACCCCTCACTTCCTTCTAGCTATTTCCCATTTCATTCTTCCCTACTCTTTCTAAGTTCCTAGAATGCTTCATCTTAATACAGATCAATATTTATATATCTTCATCCAATCTGCACCCTCCTTACAATCCGCTTTCCGATCGAATCACTCAACAGAAATCGCCTGCATGAAAGTTGACAACGACCTACTTATTTCTCATGGCAAGGCTCTATATCCAATATAAAGAACTGGATTCGAAATTAGAACGAGTGGTGGTTGCTGCAGTACCCATGGTTCTGATATATATACTGAATGATTTGTTTCTTGTATTAATTTGTTTTTTTTGTGAGCGGTCAAAACAACCTTAAGGTTATGACCTGTAATAATAATATAGTATTCTCATCTCACTCGACATATCCTCCGCATTCGACATCGTCGACCACTCCGTCCTCCTTTCTCGCCTTCGTTATGATTACGGCTTTTCTTCTTCCTCTGTAGCATGGTTTTCCTCATATCTATCCGACCGTTCCTTTCACGTCTAAGTCATCATCATCCCCTCTCATCCATATTTTCTACAGAGTCCCAGAAGGTTCAGTCGTAGGTCCCCTGTTTTGCTTTCTACTTCTTAGCGATCTCTCTCCGTTTACCAAACCTTATTCCTTTAACGTCATGCAATACGCCGATGACATACATATCTATGTTCATGCAATCGCCCTTCGCATACACCATATCGGCATTTCGGCCTCCAACTGTCTTTTCACTATCTACAAACGTCTCTCCCATCTTTATCTCGTTCTAAACCTCGACAAGTCCAAAATAATGAGGATCCTTTCCCGTCAGCCTAACATATCTCCTCACTTTGTATCTTTTGCCTCATCAATCATCTCCATAGTTCATAATCTCACTTTCTTACGCTTCTATTTCGATGATCAACTTTCCATTAAACCTTTCGTCCGTGACAAGGTCCGCTCGTTTAATTTATTTCTCCGTGACATCCGCCATATCTGCCCCCTTGTCGACTTCCATTCTTGTGTGTCTGTTATTTCATCGCTTCTCTTCCGTAATATCGATTACTGCATCAGCCTTTTCGCAAATTCTCGAAATCAATCATCCTATTCATTGAACACATCATCAACTCTGCCCTTCGAGTGATCTTACATCTCCATAGCTTCGACCACACATCCACATTTCGTGCCCAACTCGCCTGTCGATCATCCACATCCGCATCCAACTCCGCCTTCTCGTCATTTTTCGTCTCATCGCTAATGGCTCCTCGTCGTTCATCGACCTCCCTTTCTTAGACGGCAATCACTTCACCTCTCCATCGCTGCGTTCTAGTAATTCCCTCTTAATCCAAGTTCCCAATTACTCCAACAATTACGGTCTTCTTCCTTCATCATTGTCGCCCCTCACCTGGAATCAGTTCCCTCTCGACGCTTGCCGCGCTCCCTCTTTTATCACATTCAAATACCTCCTCAGTACCCACCTTCTCGACACATGACTTAGATTTTTTTATTGTAGTCATTTTACCGTGCGCCGGCACGCATTTGCCACTTAAAAATAAATCCTTTTCTTAAGAAAAAGCTGTGGTGTTTGCTCTTAATCGGAAGAAGATTACACAGCTACTCGCTCAGAAGCTTGCTGCACAAACTGAGGTTTACCACATACAGCGTGGTCCCCAAAATGCACGGCCTTCAAGGCATACGAAAAAAGGCACAGCGAAGAAGTCGACGTCCACCACGTAGGTTGTCAACCTGGTTTCAACGATGTTACAAGAAGTACATATCCAACTATTGATGAAATCCTGAAGCTAATCGACAAGAGAATCTCTGAAAACATGAAGTCGTTGGAAGAATTGATCAAAAGGCTAGCAGATGCAGTTTGTCACCCACTGAAATTTTGACGAATTCCATTAAAGCTTCCTCTAAACGAGCCTCGTCCCAGAGGGGCGCTTCCCCCACTTCGCATGATAAAGGAGGGCAATAAGTGGAAAATTAATGGACAATATCATAATAGCCCCAACGAAGGAGATGTAAATAGTCTCGCCCTTAGCCCGAGGGAGGAAGGGCAACCTTCCCTCCTCTTGACACAACTAGTGGATTATGTTGTCGCTCTTAGTAACAGCGATTTATTGGGAATTAATACCGAACCGTTTTCACGGAACATTATTCAGTGAAATTCGGAGATGCTTCTGCACTTAGCCTTCTATCTGGTCGACATGCGAATGTTATAGTTCTTTAGGAGGCTAGATATATCCGGTCCACCAGGGCCTTACTCGATTTTTACCAAAGCACATAACTATCAACTTTACTTCGTATATAACCCCAACTCGCACCTCTTCAAGGTCTTTTAACCTTAATTAAATGTCATTTAAGATCATCCCTCCTTTTAAATTATTCTTGTCCAGCCCTATTTAGCGATAACACTCTGGAAGAACGGTAAACGTATCAGCAAAGCCAATATCTAAATTCGGCAGGGAGAGATTCACAAGAACCGTGACCTCCTGGATTAATGCATCACTCCGCAGAACTATATTAATGCATCTTTGGATTAATGCATCACTCCGCAGAACTATAACGAATATTTTATTCATTAGCTGCCGTCCATCACCTTTCATTGAGCAAAATCAAATTCTCTCCTCGACATACTACTGCTACATGTTAAGTGGCTGTTAAAGCACTTCTGTATTAAGCAATCGCGTCAACAGTTGTCTACCTAGCACGACCTACTTCGTTGGCGGTTACAGGTAGATACGTTGCTGAGGAAGCAGTTCCATTTTGATCCAATCAGAGTGGCAGTCTTCCAGGCGTCTATCCATCTCTTCCCTGTTGTAGGAAATGCGAGTCTGACCCGATTTAATTCCTATCTCTCATTACAAACTACAACGTAACTTTCGACTACTTATAGAGGTCGCTATTCAATCCCATTCCGACACAGCTCAAGGTCCTAGCAAACATGTTACACCTTCCCAATATATGTTTTCCCAAATGCCGTCTTGGAAGAATACTAGCGCTCTAAATTTAGACTCCAGCTGAGTAGGGATAAGGTAAGTTTTGCTAGTCTTAACCCTTCTCAGTCTTCCTTTTGAAAGATATTCAAGGAGAAGTTTGTCAGCTAAAAGGAGATAGCATCTGGTTGGATTGGTAGAATAGTCATTGACAAAGTTTTGAAAGAGTCACTATCCCATCACAATTATGGAGACACTCAATCTACCCAATCAATCCTACCTTGGGGTAACTTCAGAAGTAGGGACTTATCTGTTGCTGATATCCTGAACTCCAAGGGTACACTTCCGGGTACATCCAAAGCCAAAGCTCCAATCTACACTCGGGTCTATCAGCTTTTGACAGACCGTCAAAGAAAGTAGGTCGCCATCACAATGCTTTTAGCCACCTCGTCCGATATGGCAGGCATAAACATTAGTTGAAGGGTATTTTTAGCAAAGAAAAGATCTATTACATGTCATAAAGATCTGCGGTCCATTTCAATTCAAAATTCCCTCATCTCCATCTACGAAGCGCTTGCGCGTAGAATCCGCGCCAATGAATGTCATCGGTTTTGCCAAGATAACAGTTATCAGCTCGTAATGGTGATTTCTCACAACTTTTCCGTTGCATTTTACCGTATCTCAATTCCGTTTATTATCTCTTCTATCAGGTCCCTCGGGCTGTCTGAGAGAATTGTTAACACAGTATAGATTTTGCTGTATACGAAGAGGTTCTTCTATGAAGACGACCCTGATGACGTCAGTTTTATCCAATTAAAAGTTTGCCTCAAGGCTCCCCGCTTTATCATATCTTAGACCTCGCTGCCTTCATTGTGCTTTTTAAACCTTTCAAACGCGAACAGCATCTAGTGGTATACGCTGATGATACCACAGCCCTGTTTTTCCATCGCAGGTGCAAATAGGTAGTTTTGTACATCAGCCGTTTCTTTTAAAGATTAAAAGACCAACTAACCTCATCCAATCTTCTAAACTTCTCCAAATCGCAGATCGTGGTTTTTAGTGGCGCTCCGGTGGCAAAGAAAAAAATTAATAGACTAGCACTCTCATTGCTATCTTCCATTTGGAATAATCAACCGCTCCCAGTCTTTACACATTGAGTAAATCGCATTATGTTTACTATAACGATTAAATATTTGGCCGGATCAGACTCGAATATATTCAAAAGTGTTCTAAAGAGAGATAGATGGACCAGAAAAATTGCCAAACATATGCATCCAAGATCGAGTTCTAAGGTTCGCCTATGGTGCACCTCGGCAATCTCGGAATTAGTCTTCTTTTCTAGATGAAGTTCCCTATAACAAAAATTAATGTTTCTACAGCTTCTAATCTCCAGATTACCTACTATTGTCCGCCTCGACTGGTATCTCAGGTGTGTGAGAGACCCTGCATGGTTCAGTCAGAGTGCAGCGCGTTGATGTATGATGGAGGGCACTGATCCTCCCAGTCAGTTTTATTGTAGACTTTTTGATAACGTTATTGATTGTCGCTGGACTTTTTGTTTTTATTTTTCATCCTGTATATTTTCATATTAGGCGCATTCTTTTGTTCTTGTAATAAAGGAATCTTTATCTGTCTTTCTAAATTTGTCTGTTCTTCTCTTAAACACCGAAGAAAATTCCCAAACGTTAAACTTCTGTTGAAAATATGCATTAGCAATAATTGAAACTGTTGTCCATGGCTACATTATCTAACCGGACTATTATTAATAATAATGAAGAGTGGTCCCGCTTTATCATCGGGTGCCCCTACGTCTTTCGACAACGCGATCTTGTGGCTTTGACGTGTGCTTACAGAGAAGTCAATAGAGAGTGCATGCTCGAGGTTTGAACCCCGTACATAGAGTTTGCAATGCACACGCCTCCACCATTCGGCCACGCGGGGCCGAATGGTGGAGGTTTTCTTAACAAAAATAAATAATGATTTTCTTAACAAAAATAATACATAGGTTAAATAGAATTAAAACAAAAATAGAAAAAAGAGACGTCAGAAATCAGAAATCATCGTCTTCCGGAAAAACTTGTCTACTTCTTCCATCATCTTCATGGCCTCAGGTCTAGTGGGATCTGAGCCCCACGGCCAATCCAACACACCGCCTTTCGACTGAACCACCCAGGGTCTTTCGCCCCCGAAGAGTTCAATCGACGCGGACTATGCTGGGTAATCGAGAGACGAAGAGCTTGAGAAACCTTATCCTTTGCTCTGGGGAACGTTCTCTAGAAAAAAGACTAATCCCGAGATAGCCCAAGTGCCCCAGAGGCGCACCTGAGTTTTCCCTTTCAATGACAGATGCTGAGCCCGTTTCAGGGCCCACCTAGCTTTCTTCAGGATACGTTTAGTCTGATTTCGCCGACCAGTTCACCGTAACGATAAACCCTAGGTATTTTACTCGACTCGTGAAGACAGGGAGTGGTTGATTAGTCAAAATGGAGGAGAGGGCAGAGAGTGCTAATCTCTGGAGCTTTTGCGTTGTTGCAGGGGCGCCATGAAAGACAACCACCTGCGATTTGGCGGAGTTTAAAATAAGATTGGAAGGTGGAAGCTGGTCTTTTAATCTTAAAAAGAAACGGCTGATGTTAGAGACTACGTCCTTGCACCTGTGTCCAGTGAACAAGGCTGTGGTGTCATCAGCGTACACCACTAGACGTTGTTCACGTTTAAATATTTTGAATAGAATGATGGAAGCAGCAAGATATAAGATAGGAGAAAGAGGGGAGCCTTGAGGCACGCTTGTAATAGGGTAGAACTGACGCGCATCAGGGTCGTCTTCATAATAAAAACGCTTGGTGTACAGCAGTATCTCCACCCTGTTCACTATTCTCGCAAGCAACCCGAGGGATCTGAGAGAAGAGATCACGAAGGGAATGGAGATGCGGTCAAATGCAGCAGAGAAGTCCAGGAAAACGGCCACTACCAGACGATGGCTATTTTCCCGACAAAACTGCTCCACCTCACCTACTGCTGAATGGACCGAGCGACCTTTGACGAACCCATGAAAATCAGGAGGGATTAAATTACGCCTTAACATAATGTCGCGGTTTTACGCGCAAGCGCTTTCTCGTAAATCGATACGAGGGCATTTTGTATCGAGATGGGACGCAGGTCTTTAGAACAAGAGCAGGATTTAACCTGAGGGATAAAAACACGTTTACTAATATTGATGCCTACTACATCGGAAGGGAAGGCTAATAGCATTGTGACGGCCACCGAATGAGGTCATGAGAGGTGGACAGCTGTTGACGCGACTGCTCCGTACAGAGGGGTTTGAGCAACCACCTCGAGTGGAGCAGTAAAATATCGAGGATTGAATTCGTTGATGTGCAATGAAAGGAGGGGGACGGTGGTTTATGAATAAAGTAACCGTTCCTCTGCGTATCGATGCGTTGATCCAACGACCAGTTATGTCGTTGAAATCTCCTAGTATCATGTCATAGCCGCCGTCAATAATCCCATCCAGGAGTTCACGGTTCTTGTGAATCTCACCTAGACGAATGTAGACATTGGCTAGACTGAGACGTTTACCGTTCTTAACAAGTGAATCTACCAAACAAGACAGGGCTGAACAAGAGTAATTCAACAGGAGGGAAGACCTTAGGGAGCATTTAATTAAGGTCAAGAGTTCTTAAGATGAAGAGAAATGAGGTGGGGTTATGTACGGAATATAGTGGGTATAAATGTGCTTTAGGATGTGTCGAGTAATGTCCTGGGGAAGACGGATAGACCGCGTCTCCTGAAGGACTATAACATCTGCGTCTCTACCAGATAAAACTCTAAGGGCATAAGCACCTCCCGAATTCAACTGAAGAATATTCAGTGAAAAAGGCTCGGGTTTTTGGAAGGAGTCTGCCAACCTAGACAGAACTAGGTGCAAGAGGGTTGCTCCCTTGCCACTAGCCCCATCACAGGCCAGATCCCCAAAGGCAATATATTCATTTATCTGAGAGGCACTTAAGTCTTTTAGAATCTTTCCCACCTTAAGGGGGGAACCATTCTGGCAGAACTTCCCCCTCTTCGTAGTTCGGGGGAAGGTTGACTTTAGGTCTATTACAACCTGAGTGACAGTAGGAGTGACCAGAGGGATAAAGAAGGCCTTTAGCTCAGCGATGATTGTGCGTTTTTGATTCGCCAAAAGTGTAAGGATGTCGTTGTTAGACATTTCGACTGGAGCAGCAGATTCTACATATGAGTGAGACGGGGGTTTCATAAATCGTTGACGATATTTCTTGAATGAGGCGCACTTGCGCGACCATGCAAGATGATCCACACGACAGTTAATGCACGAGGGGGTGCCAGACATTTTTCATTGCAGACCATGTGGGTACACTCAGTCGTTCCACATACCCCAAATGTTTGGGCCTTACTGCAAGTAGACCCCTAATGTCCCCAGCAGTGGCATCTTTGACAGTGGGCAAACGTCCATCTGTCTTCCTCAATTATAGTAAATTTTAAGTTAAAACCTATAAAGGGGTTGCCTGAAGAATGGGATAATAGTAGTCCACTATCTAAGTCAGCATTCGCAAATCCAAGTGGGAGGGGCTCGCCCCCTTCCCCCAGTGCCTGCGAACTGAGAGACGAACAACATAACAAATGTGCACCATGTAAAAGAGCGAGGTGTAAATGTTGCGCATTGATGAATGAGACAAAGACGTTTCGAAGCAATGAAACAAAACTTGAATATAGATTCTCACATAAATCCGACTGCAAGACGAGAAACTGTTTACATCGCATCCTGTAAGCAGTGTGATAAACAATATGTTGGTGAGACATCCAACTCTCTAAGCATTCGTGTTAACAATCGAAGAGCGGATATTAAGCGAAACGATGCAACAGAAGGCGCGGTTAGACATGCACTAATACATAAAGACGAAAACAGGTGTCAACAAGAATATTACAATTATACAATAATTGAAAAGGATTTTAATTGTGACAAAAATCGAAAAGGAGCGAAAATGAAATGGATAGCACAAATAATGGCATATGCTCCTTACGGGCTTACAGCTGCACCTCCATTAAAGTGGCAAGACCTCACGTAACGAATAATAATTCGCTTTTTCTAATTTTTTGCATTGTGACTATGATTTTGTGCTTTCTAGATATACTGACGAAGTCCCTATAAAGGACGAATCGTTTAAATAAATTATAAGTGTCTTTGCCTGTTTTCTTCTACACTTCATTAAATATATAATCGTATCCTTATGGATCCAGGCACGCAGCTTGAACTCAATCAAACTATATATATATATATATATATATATATATATATATATATATATATATATATATATATATATATATATATATATATATATATATATATTTTACGTGGCAAATGCGTGCCGGCGCACGCTTACATGACCACAACAACAAAAAATCTAAATCATGTTTCGAGGAGGTGAGTTCAGAAACGGCATTTGAATGCAATAAAGGAGGGAACGCGGCGGACGTCGAGTGAGAGCTGATTCTAGTCGTGTGGGACGGCGACGTGGAAGGATCGGAGACCGTAGTTGTTAGCGTAGTCGGGAACGTAGAGTAAGAGGGAATTACGGGAACGCAGTGATAGAGGTGAGACGAGTGTCGTCTAAGAAAGGGATGTTAATGAACGATGGCGAGCGACAACGATGATACGAAAACTTACGAGAAGGCAAAGTTGGATGCGGATATGGATAGTGGGCCAGGATAGTTGAGCAAGATATGTGGATGTGTGGTCGAAGTGACAGAGACGTATGAGCACACGAATGACGGAGTTGATGATGCGTTGTAGGGGTAGGATGATGGGTTTTGGAGAATTGGCGAAAAGGCTGAGGCAGTAATCGATTTTAGAGAAAAGAAACGATGAAAGAAGAGGCATACATGAACGGAAGTTGATAAGGGGTTGGATACGGAGGGTCACGGAGAATTAAGTTGGACGAGCGGACCTTGTCGCGAACGAATGGTTTAAGAGAAAGGTAATCATCGAAATGGAATCCTAAGAAATTGAGATTGTGAACTATGGGGATTATTGATGATGTAAAAGATACAGGGGAAGGAGATATGCTAGGTTGACGAGGGAGGATCCACATTATTTTAGACTTGTCTGGGTTTAATAAGGACTGCTTGTATGACAAGCAGTCCTACAATCTTTACACTCAGCGCATTTATTGCTTTGTAGGCAACAAATTCGACGCTTCGTTCGAGATTTAAACTTATAAGAAAAACAGAAAGCTGAACCCCATTGCCGAAATGGTTAGTGAATACTGACGAAGTGTTCGTTAAGCGTTTCAATCGCAGAACAAAATACGATGCATCAGTTGAGCACGCAAAATTAATACATGTAATCCAACAATATGTAACCATCAAGAAAAAAGGAAATGGGATTGAGAATACTATATCTACTCGATACTTGTCAAGTTCACCGGGCGTTATTAAAATATTCAATGATAATTTGAAGAAACGCTGAACATATTTTTTCGTTCAATGATAGTCATGACAACGAATAAACTTCGGAATCAGGAGAAAATGCTAGGAGCGATCCACTCATACAAAGAGACAAATCTAAGTGATGCAAAGGAGTGCCTGAGCGAATCTCGTTGACTTAATAAATTTTTGGATGAAGTTTCAACTATGATATTTAGATGATCTTTCCGAAAAAACAAACGACGAGCATCCCTGTCTGAATATGTGGTTGAGGTAATGTCATGCGATATTTACAATTAACTATTATTATGTGCTTTACATTTATGGATATTTTGAATAAAGCCATTTATCAACGTTTGTTTAGTTCAATTCTATTGCATTGTGTAGTAATTTTTATTATTTATCATTGTGAACAGGCAAAACTATTATCATAGAACATATAGTTTGCTTACAACGATGCTCTTTTAGCATCTTTCCCTCAGTGTCAGGGGGGGGGTAAATCAGTGTATATTTTGGAATGTTATGGTCAATTAATCGTCAAATCGATATTAAATTCAGCCAATATTTTGCAAATTGATTTCATTGTTAGTCCGTGAAAAATAAATAAAAAACAGCAATGAATTACTCGCTACCTCGGGATTCCACTCAATGTGCTTGCAGCAACCTATGACAACATGATCATGACGTTGCTTTACCTTTATTTGTACATTGAAAATTTAGCCTGTATTTGCAAAATCACTTTATATAAATTGACATTAAATTATGAAGGTAAATTTTCTCAATTGCTGCATCCTAGATCTTAAAACATTATTCTCTCTTCCAGTTCCTATTTCTTTAAAGCATATTTTCATCTAATGTTTGATAAATTTTGACTATTAATTGCTGCTTCATCCGATCACATTTTTAGAAATACTTGCTTCAAGTATTTTTATTGTCCCAGTTTACAGCGAACCCTAGAACGTCAACTGAGTGCAGTAAACACTAAATAAATCATGCTGAGCAGTGTTGAGAATAATGGAATTTTGTAGTTGTATGATTTTGATTTTTTAATTAATATTTCCGATTTTCTTGAAATCACGGTCTGAAATTTATCGATTGGTGTAGTTAACAAACTAAGTGCACCCTAATGTAAAATGTGTTGTATTCACTTACAATTATAAAATGAGTGTTTGTGTTGTTATTCACTATAGTAACATAATGGCCATATTTTATTGTAATGTTTTGCTAACAATTTTTGTTTTCCAAGTACGCGAAATTACTATTGATATTGAAACAATGTGGATGACGCCAATGCTACTGGTTATTGTAATATTCGTTGAAGTAGTATTGAAAAAATCATAATTAAAATATATTTAACATTAACTATGCATATTGTGTGTATGTTTTCACACTGAAATTTATTCCAGCAAACTACATATCACTCTCAACAAGTATAAAAAGCGTGAGAGCTCTGGTTATCCTGGCACTAATGACTTCAATATAAACCTGCCGCAAAAGCTTCACAATATATCCCCTAGTGATTAGATCCTAGTCGATCGTTCTTTATTCTTCAAAATCACGGCAATGTCATTCTCATAATTGATAGAGGTCATGTTAATCCGGCTGGATAATCAAATATTTTAATTTGTTTAACGACTGCTAGCTAATTCGTTGACAACTACTAATGATCAGTCCATAAATAGTTCATAATGTACTTTGATTTCGGCATCGACATTAAGAAACAATTTACAGACCAACAGACGGTTATATTTGAACTGATTACAAGATTTTACTAGGTGAAATTATAACCGGATTCACGATACACGTTAAAGTGATTGTACTTTACAAATATAAGCTAAGGTAAGGCATATATTTAGGTACAAGAATCGGTAAGTTTTATTCAGCTGGTTAATTTCCTTAAACAAAAATAGTATGTTCAACATTATGTTTATCACTATTTGTTCAACATTACAATAAAATTCTATAAATTTTTAATGGAAAAATGTTTACCTTTACTTGTCTGGATTTTTAAATTCTTACATATAATTTTACAAACTAACCAGCAAGTTTATCTGTGAAAATTAAATATTTCTGATCAATTCTTCATATCTCGTTGTGGTGGAATCCAAGTAAAGTAGAAACGAACGATCATAATGATTGCCGTTTTGTGGTTATTACATTGCGACTCATCACTAGGATATGATTTCCTGTGATGGCTGCAGAGGGAAATCTATTTGTGAAAAACATTTGTTGGTCACAATTAATATCATTGCAATTAATGATTTAAGTTTCTCTATTGTACTATTATCGTATTTTATTAATATCGAAAAATATCAGCGGCCATATTGATAACGTTATTCCCTATTCACAAAATCACAGAAATAAAGATAATAACTTAAATGGGCCTCTATACAGACAGTAACATTATGTGTAATAAATAAATACATTTTTCATTAAGGTTGGTCCTTTTTACTTTACGATTTGTTCGTTGTGATTCGATGTATATACTCTTTTACATATAACCGTGCTGCGTGACACGGTTATCGAAACAATTATTATTATTTTTCAAAGAAAACAAATTTTAAAATAAATAAAGATTTTCTTAAACAAAAATAATACATGCGGATAATATATTGTCGGTTAAAGAAAAGAAAAAAAAACAACATGTCAGATAATTTTTCTTTCCTCAATTCTGTTAAAAAGTCCCCTATCTTTACGACCTCGTGTCCGGTAGGATCTGTGCCCTACAGCCAATCCAACACGCCGCCTTCCGACTAAACCACCCGGGGTCTTTCACCCCCGAAGAGTCCAATCGAGGCGGACTATGCTGGGTAAACGAGAGACGAAGAGCTTGAGAAACCTTAGCCTTTGCTCTGGGGGACGTCCTCTAGAAAAGAAGACTAATCGCGAGATAGCTTAAGTGCCCCAGAGTCGCACCTGAGTTTTCCCTTTCAATAGCATATGCTGGGCCCGTTTCAGGGCCCACCTAGCTCTCTTTAGAATACGTTTAAGTCTATCCAGTAGGCTTTCGCCGACCAGTTCACCGTAACGATGAACCCCAGGTATTTTACTCGACTCGTGAAGATAAGGAGAGGTTGATTAGTTAAAATAGAGGAAAGGGCAAAGAGTGCTAATCTCCTAAGTGTTTGCTTTGTTGCAGGGGCGCCATGAAATACCACCACCCGCGATTAGGAGGAGTTTAAAATAAGATTGGACTGAGTTAACTGGTCGTTTAATCTTAAAAAGAATTGGCTAATGTCCGAGACTACGTCTTTGCACCTGGGTCCAGAAAACAGGGCTGTGGTATCATCAGCGTATACCACTAGACGTTGTTCTCGTTTAAATATTTTAGAGAGTACAATGGAGGCAGGAAGATATAAGATTGGAGAAAGTGGGGAACCTTGATGCAACATGTAATAGGATAGAACTGACGTGTATCGGGGTCGTCTTCATAGTAGAACCGCTTGGTATGCAATATCTCCACCCTATTAACAATTATCGCAGGCAACCCGAGGGAACCTGAGAGAGGATATAACAAAGGGAATGGAAATGCGGTCAAATGCAGCAGAAAAGTCGAGGGAAAATGTCACAGCTAGTTGATGCCTATTATCCCGACAAAACTGATGCACATCAACAATTGTTGAATGGACCAGGCGACTTTTAACAAACCCATAAGAACCTCGTGGGATTAAATTACGCCTACATAGATGATCGCGGATTTTACGCGCAAACGCTTTTTCGTAAATGGAGATGAGGAAGTTTTGTATCGAAATGGGCCGCAGGTCTTTAGAACAGGAGACCGGATTTCTTTTAGGTATAAAAATTCTACGACTAATATTGATGCCGGCCACATCGGAAGGGGGAGGCTAATAGCATTGTGCGACCACTTCTCTTCTTTGCTATGCTGTCAAAAGCTGACAGACCCGAGAAGTGGAGCGACGGATTTGGAGGTGCCTGGGAGGAGCTCTCATGAGTTAAAGATATCTGTGACAAATAAGTCCCTGCTTCTGAAGTTTCCACCAAGGCGGGATTGGCTAAGGTGATTGAGTGGCTCCATAATTATATAGGGATAGCGACTCCTCTAAAACTATATCAAGACCTTTACTATCAATCCAACCCAATGCTCTATTCTTCCAACAGACAAATTTCTCCTTGAATATTTTCCAAAAAGAAGAGTGAGCTGGATTAAGGGAAGCAATGCTTGCCCTATCCTTACCCATTTGAAACCTATACCTAGTGCTCCAATATTCATTCGAGAGAGCCTGTCTGGCAGAAACAAAGAGATAGCGGAGACGCAGCATATAAGCTAAGGTCTGAAGTTTTGTCGGAGTGGGACTAAATACGACTTTTATATGTAGTCGAAAATAACGCGGTAGCTTGCGAAGAGAGGTAGGAATTAAATTCGGTAGACTCTCATTCCCAATTAGGGGAAGCGTGTGATAGCTGCCTGAAAGAAAGCCACTCTGATGGGGTTAAAGTGGAATGTCCTCTGAAGCAACGTATCCTCTTCAATCCGTCAACGAATTAGGTGACGAGAGGTGGTCAGATGTTGGCGCTACTGCTCCGTGCAGAGGGGTTTCAACCACCACCTCTTATGAAGCAGTAGTATGTCGAGGAGAGAGTTCGTTGATGTGCAATGAAAGGTAGGGGACAGTGGTTTATGAATACGATAGTCGTTCTTGGTTCTGCGGAGTGTGGTATTAATCCAACGACCAGTTCGGTCGTTAAAATCACCAAGTACAATGTTATAGCCACTATCCAAAATCCTATCAAGGTCACGGTTCTCGTGAATCTGACCTGGACGGATGTAGATATTGGCTAGACTAAGACGTTTACCGTTCTTGCAGACTGATATATCTAAGCAAGACATGACTGGACATGAGAAGTTTAGCAGGAGGGAGGATCTTAGGGAGCATTTCACTAAGATTACAAGACCTTCAGATGAAGATGAGTGAGGTAAGGATATGTACGGAGTATAGTGGGAATAAATGTGCTTAGGGATGAATCGAGAATGTCCTGGGGAAGACGGATAAACCGTGTATCCTGAAGGACTATAACATCTGCATCTCTACCGGATAGAAGTCTAAGGGCAGAAGCACCTCCCGAATTCCACTGAAGAATATTCAGTGAAAAAGGCTCACGAGTACTCTGCATTGCGTTATATTGGCTGGGTGGGAATCCTTAACCTAGACGGAGCTATGGGCGGTCACCTTTCTTCTGTTCGGCTGTCAAAAGTTGACAGGCCTGTGAAGAAAGTGGAGCGACGGATTTGAAGGTGCTTGGGAGTAAACCCTAAGAGTTAAGGATATCCGTAACAGATAGATCCCTACTCCTGGAGTTACAGCAATGCTGGATTGGTTGAGGTAATTCAGTGGCTCCATAGTTGTGTAGGACTAGTGACTCCTCCAAAACTTTATCAAGGCCTACATTACCTATCCAACCCAATGCCCTATCCTTCCAACAAGCAAACTTCTCCTTCTTGGAAATCTTACAAAACGAAGTCTGAGAAGGTTTAAAGCGAGCAAGGATCGCCCTATCCCTACCAGCTGGAATCTATATCTAGCGTTCCAGTATTTATTCGAGAGGGCCTGTCTGGCGGAAACAGAGATATTAGGGAGGTTAAGCAATTTCGCTATATGAGTTTCGTCGAAGTGGGATTGTATAGTGGGAATAAATGTATTAGGGATGAATTGAGTAATGTCCTGGGGGAGACGGATAGACCGCGTCTCCTGAAGGACTATAACATCTGCATATCTACCGGATAGAAGTCTAAGTGCAGAAACACCTCCCGAATTCCACTGAAGGATATCAGTGAAAAAGGCTCATGAGTACTCAGCATTGTGATGGATTAGTTGGATGCGGGATTGTTCACCTAAACAGAGCTAGGAACGGAAAGGTTCCCCTTCCCGCCACTAGCACCGTCCAGGGTAGGTACTTGCCCATGGGCAGTATCTTCATTTCCCCTATTCTTCTTGCCCTTGAGCAATTTGCCGAGCTCGATAAGGTGATGTCATGAGCCGAAGCCCCCTCTTTTTACATATCGGAATGGCCGTAGACGTTGGGAGGATATGATTCGTACAGAAAGCTGATAGCACCGTAGTGACCAAGTCCTCCATTTTCTTAATTGCGGTATCCACACGCATATCAACCACCCGCATAAGATCTTCATCCGCCATGCGGGCGGCAGAATGATCTAAGGATACTGACTTCGCTAGGGCCGATTTGCTGAACTTGCTACTATAGCATTTGAAATGACTACACTTCCTTGCCCAGGCAGGATAGCTCCCCCTACAATTGGAGCATGACGGGGGAGCCATACATTTTTCGCATGACATCATGGCCTGACAGATTGGAGACCCACATACCTCACACATCATAGGCAAGCAGCAGCTGGAGGACCAGTGCCCCCATTTATGGCACCGGCTGCAGTTAGGGTATGTGTACTCCTCTTTATTGATAATCGTGAATCGAAGATTAAAATCCATAAAAGGGTTGCGGGCTGATTTTGAGAACTTTTCCGCTTGCTCCAAGGGTGCGGAACAGAAGCCGATGGGTAATGGATAACCGCTTTTACCCATAATAGAGAGAAGATGTTCGAGATTTTATTTTTCAGAAATTCAACATCGCTGTCTTCCATATGACATGGAAGATTTGTAATTTTCAAAGTGGCTAGAATGGGTTTTGACTGTATAGTCCCAAACTTCAACAGCGATGACTTAAAGAATTCCACGTAGCTTTTAAATAAATCGGAAGTAGTAAATGAAATTTTAATTTCCGTTTCGTTGAATTTAATGGAATTAAAAAGCACTCTATTAGTTAGTTTATCCGCAAATTGGCGCAATAAGAATAAGTGCCTTTAATAATGTGCCTTTATCGTTGGTGCAATGCTGTCGGACTCAAAGTGAACCCTGCGAAATTTTTCCACCTACATATTGGAAAAGATACCTTCAGTGGTAGCTACCGAATTGATGGCTGTCAGATTGTAAAGGTCTCGCAAATGTCAGACTTGGCTGTGATTGTAACTAGTGACTTATGCTCCCGCCATCATGTCGATCATGTTGTAAGCAAGTGCGTTCGCCTCCTCGGTCTAGTACGTAGGGTGTTCGGTCATCTTGGTTCTGTGGGATTGCGTACCATTTACCAGTGCGCAATTGACCACCCCCAGGCCACTGTTGCAAGGACACGCTTGAGCTCAGAATCAACGATCGCTTACGTGGTCACAACTATATGCTGAAGAGAACACGATTCTGCAATAAACGAATATCAACAATCCATGATAGAATTGTACCTATATGGAATGGTCTACCTGTTGTGACGATAAATGGTAACCTGGGGAGTTTTAAACGACGGTTGCGAAATCACCTCAGGATACGTTGTCGTCATACCTGAATCGCATATTATTTCGTTTATTTATTTAATTTTTAATTTTTCTTTTGTTTTCCCTATTATGAACCAATATGTTCGGGCTGTTCAAGCTCTTTTTGTTGTCGAAAATTATTATTATTTATTATTACTACAGGTCATAGCCATAAAGCTGTTTTGACCGCTCACAAAAAAAAACAAATTAATACAAAAAAATCAAAAAAAATCATTCAGTATATATAAATATATATCAGAACCATGGATATTGCAGCAACCACCATTCGTTCTCATTTCGAATCCAGTTCTTTATATTGGATTTAAATTCATTGATTGTATGCACCGCAACGACATCAACTGGAAGACGATTCCAAACATTCACCTCTCGATGGGACAGTCGGAAATTACGAGGGTATTTTCCGTGTTCATGCACTACTAGTACTTTCGAGTGCCCTCTACGTCCATCCCGTTCATTGAGTTCAACTCTATTTGCTGGAAAATTTCATCTTCATTAATTAGTCGATACATAGCTAAAAGGTCGAAAAGAAGGAAATTTTCACGCACTGTTGGCGTATTCAAACTTTTTATTCGTGCCTTATAGCGAAGATATCGTACCTGAGGACATAATTTCGTAAACCGTCGAAGTATGCGCTCTAATTGATCAAGTTCTGTACGCGTACACGGAAAGACTACTGGCGACACATATTCTAATATCGGTCTTATAAGAGCATTATATAAACGCACAATACAAACGGGAGATAAATCTTTAAAGCAATTTTTGACAATATAGGTCATTCTTCTTGCTGCGTTACAAATCCTATCAGTGTTAGCACGTGTTTTCAGATTGTTTTGAACAATTATACCAAGATCCAGAATGGACTGCGTGGAAACAACAAACTCATTGCCAATAAAATATTCTTGACTCACATTGCTATGATCTAATCTCATATGTGCACACTTTTTAATATTCAATACAATTCCAGTGTTTAAGGACCAGCGATAAACAATGTTTGGATATTTTGAAAGTCATTTCGATCCTTGTTGGTTTTAATCAATTTCCAGACCTTGACATCATCGGCAAAAGCTAAAACACTACAATCCCCAAGTAAATCTAGTAGCTGATTTATAAATATGTTAAAGAACAAAGGGCCTAGGACTGATCACTGTGGTACTCATGAGGTGATAGGACGATGAGACCATATACATTGACCTACACGAACAGCAAAGGATCTATCTTTAATACAATCTTGAATCTAGCTTATAATTGAGCGATTGACTTTACAAGACTCAAGGGTGGAAATAAGCATTTTGTGGGGCACCCTATCAAAAGTCCGACTAAAGTCAAGAAATATTACGTCGATGCAGTACCCGTTAGCAACATGTCCAACCCAATCTTCACGAGCATGTAATAAGTTTGTAAGACATAAACGCCGAGGACGAAATCCATACTGTGCATTATTGAGAATTCTCAGCGAACTCAAATGATCATATATGCGTCTGTTTAGTATGCGCTCAATCACTTTGCATACAACACTAGTTAGACTTATTGCCATATAATTATTTGGATCATCTTTTTCACCATTTTTATAAATTAGTACTACAATCGCTTTATTCCAGGCAGCAGGTAACTTCGAAATGCGCAAGCTCAGCTCAAATATGGAGGCTAATGGCTCAGCCAGAACAGGAGCAAGTAACTTAAGAAGTTGGGGGTGAATATCATCGGGGCCTGCCGCTGATGATCTAGATAACCTAGCCAATTCAACAAAAACCTCATGTGATGTTATCGTTAAAACTGGAGAATCAATTTCTATCTGTTGTGATGCTGCATCTTCACATATGCTAGAGAAAGCATCTGGATGTTAGCTCAAAAGCGGATGCAAACACTTCTGTCATGCAGTCTGGCGATGTCACTCGAGTGTTACCGTCTCTTAAAGATGGAATAGCTGGTAGCAGAGCTCTAGATCCTTTCACATAAGCCCCAAAATTTTTTGGTTCTGTATCAATTTGTAAAGCTAATTGATCTTCAAAACTTTGCCTTTTTGTAATCTTAAGGCGATTGACGAAATTACGGAACATTGTATACCACTTTTTAAAATTATTCTGATGACGGCTTAGTTCAAATAGACGATTCCTATGTTTGAAAGCATATCGCAATTCAGTGTCAAACCAAGGAGGGTATTTGGCTTTACTTTTTGGTACTCTACGGAGTGGTGCAAACTTATCTGCAAGAGCTACAAAACCTGATTCAATAACATGCCACCTTACCTCAATGTCTTCACTAGCATAGTTAAATGATGTTCTTAGTGTCGCCTCTCGTAATGAGTCTTCATCAATTTGTTGCCAAGATCTTTTCGACACTATCAAATTTTCCAGTTTTGGGATCATACACCTAGAAAAATAATTGAATAAGATCATGCAATGATCGCTCAATCTAATAGGACTCTGATAGCTCATATAACCCATACTTGTAATTAATGTGGAAAATACCAAATCTAGACAATATTCCTGGTTTTGAGCGAATCTCGTAGGCGACTGCACATGTTGCTCTAGCATGAGATCATTTGTAAGAAAATTCCACAAATCCACATCTGACTTGGAAGAACCACTATCCAAAACATAATTCCCGATGTGACCAGCTGAGGGTATATTAAAATCGCCAAGTAGTAGATATTCTTCAAGCTCAGAACAGTGACTAATTAGTGTAGAGAATTCATGATTTAATACGGATGATTGCGGCGACCTGTAGCACACGGCAATACCTAAGGGACCTCCGAAGTGTGAAACAATGACTGAGAGAAACTCACACGTGCCCAGTTCATTTTTAAAATTACGAGTGGAAGTAATATTTAAGGATGTCGTAATATACAACGCAACACCTCCACCCTTCTGAGAATCCCTATCAGCTCTCACCAAATTATATCCCATCATAGCAATTGAACCATCGGAGATATCACGATGCAGCCATGTTTCAGTGAGAGCCAGGATCGCTGGTTTATTTGAAATGATCCATGCCTTAAGTTCGTCAAATTTTGGTAAAATATAATAATAGACTTGATTATCTTTATAATAGCTAGGTTTTTTAATTTTGGGATAAGAGGAAGTACCTCCCCATCTCCAGTAACAATTAAAAGTTACTAACCTTCTGATCAGTAGTTTTTGTACCAGAATTTACCTTTATATCTTCTAATCTGCTTGATTTTGCAATCATTTCTGTAGAAAAGCTGCGTTTTCCAAATCCTGCTGAAGCTCCGATACGTTCACTGTTGCGCATTTGCGTGTTTTTTAGTTAACAAATATCTTACCTTGTTCGTAGAAAAAGTAGATGATACCTGAGATTATTCCAAAAAATTATCCAAATTTGCTTGCATTTCGTTCTTCTTTGATCCTCCGATTGTTACTTCACTGCGCATTTTTAAGCTTATCGATATTTTTGAGCTTCTAGATATCGCAAATATGTGACAAATTAATTGTATATTCGGTGTCTCTTTGTTAGATAGTTGATGTAGTAGAACAATCGTTTCTGCTAATGTAATAAATTACGTTGACAAAAACAATAATAATAATGATTTTCTTAACAAAAATAATATAGGTTAAATAGAATTAAAAAAAATAGAGAAAAAAGACGTCAGAAATCAGAAATCATCGTCTTCCGGAAAAACTTGTCCACTTATTCCAACATCTTCATGGCCTCAGGTCCAGTGGGATCTAAGCCCCACAGCCAATCCAACACGCCGCCCTTCGACTGAACCACCCGGGGTCTTTCACCCCCCTCCGAAGAGTCCAATCGACTGGGACTATGCTGGGTAATTGAGAGACGAAGAGCTTGAGAAACCTTAGCCTTTGCTCTGGGGGACGTCCTCTAGAGAAGAAGACTAATAAAAAAGAAACATGTACCTGTAATGTTAATAAATAAAATTCTGGTACAGTGTCAAGTGAAAAAATTTGCCTTATTACAGTTAGTTCAATGCATCGTTATCAAGAGTGTTTGACATAAAATTTGTTGCCGGGGTATTGCATTGATCGGCGTGGATCTTATTGGAAGTTTAGGTGGTGTATATATAGATGCTGATATAATCGTTCGTTTCTTATCACGGGAGACAATTTTGATATAATTGACGGTATTCCGATTGGTTAAAAATATTCACCGCCAAAACAATTATTCAGATACGATCATTTATAATAGGGATATTTTGTGTCATTCGAAAATGATACGTGGCTTGCAAGTTGGGTGTGAAAAAATCAAAGTGTAGCATCTATTCGCAATAGCCTACAAAGGGAGAAGTATTTAGTTGAGGTGATAAACTTGTTTCACATTATCCTGTGGCCGGTTGGTTGCGTAACTGGACAAGCTATTTAAAGAGGTGGTATGGAATATAAACTGGGATGAAAGGTGTCCATCAAATTGTTACAGGTTATTAAGGCAATTTAAGATCGTTTGAATAGACTGGTTTCTGGTTCGTGGAGTATGGGCGGTAGAACACAAACTTGCTTCAGTTTGGTGTGATGTAAGTTTAATTGATCTCATTGTTATTCTCGAATTCGGCTCAATAATAGTTAGAACAATTCATACGTTAGAAAATTAGGCGATGTACAACAATCAATATTACTGAATTAGATATCGTATAAAAGCGAATTAATTTGGCGTCGTTATGGGATGTGTGAAACGATTAGAAATTATGACGGATTCAATAACAGTTATGCATTAGGTAAAGACTGCTGTGGATGTTGATAAACACATCCATTCATCATGCTTAACGCATCATTAGTGATTCGAAGGATACAAACCTTAAAACAGGTCGTCAAAGAGTATGTTATGAAAGTAACGGTAGCGCATGTGCCTAAGAAACAAAATATCGCTGACGGACTGACTCTCGTAGCCAAAGCGTGAACAAGATTACCAAACTCGAGACCAGTTAAATACGTTGCATCAGCGCATGTCGGAGTAGCGAAAGAGAAGAGAAATTCAGCACTCATTGCGAAAATTTCCCAATTCTCTTGATTTAATGTGTGACACGACATTGTTCTTAGCGATACAAATTTGTCATTGTAGACAATTCAAAAAGAGTGTGAATAATTGAAATCAATTATCGAAGGACAAAAATCAGAGACTGTTTGAAGGATGGAAAAGAGACAGTTGAGCGGATGGCGGAAGACAGTTTATTCCAGAGAATAGGAGCGGCAATTAAAAGGAACGGCAGCCACAGTTTGAGAATAATAACGGAACATGGAGAAGAAGAGAGTCACATAAACAAAGATTTATGATGAGGCGGGATTCAGTAATGTTAGGAAGATAGAGATAAAAATCGAGTTTGAGGAAAACAATCGAAAAGTGATATAAATGATACAGAATAGAATGCAGTTCTCCATAGTTAGTCAGTTGAGTTTAGAGAGGCAAAATAAGATGTGATCAAAACGGCGGAGCCAAAAATGATACGCACTGGGGAATTCCCAAAGCGCTGGAGAAGAATAGAGAATTTAGAGAAAGAAAAAATACTGAGTAAATAGTCGATCTTAGGAAACAATGAATTGGAGATGAGGGAGTGACAGGAAGTCAGAAAAAAATAGTGACAGATCAATTCAGTAGCGTGGTGAGATCGGAAAGCAGACTGGAAAGGAGGATAGAGTTGATCGAACTATGACGGATTTTTAAGCAGGAGGGTAAGAGTTACTACGAATGGAAGAGTTGAACATTGTGGTTAGGAAATGAGCAACTTGAATGACCAATGATTTTAGCATATGAATTAAAAGATGATCAGCATGAGATTATTTGCTAGGTAATGATAAAAGAAACGATAAACCTTGTCGGCAGATACAGGAAGAAGATGAAAGAGTTCATGCGAACGAATATCCAACATAGACAAACGATATAGAGGAAAATGAATGCCTAAGATAGTTGAATTGATTGAAGATAAACAGACAATTAATTGATTTTAATTAATTTTGATTATAAAAAATAAAACAGAACGAGGTTACTCGCAAATAAGTCCCAAATTCAGTATTTGTAATAAAGGTTACATTTTCATTTCCACTCTAACAAAACTCAAGTTCTAGCAAAAATGCTATACTTTCGCAATCCTTCTGAATTCTTTAGACAAACCATCACGAAAGAATTTATGAGCTTTCTCTACAGGATCAATCGGAGCAGAGATGAGGCAAGCATTGCTCGTCTTAACCTCTCTCAATTTTTATTTTGGAAAATATTATTTTATATCAACATTTATTTTATGCAGATGACATCCTTATCTATTCATCCACACCCAATTCATCCTTAACTATCTCATCGCCTCGGTTTCATCCTGCCCAGAATCTCTATGTCACCACATTTCATTCATTGGAATTGTGGTAAATCCCACGAAATCTGGTATTCTGTGGATACACTCTTCCCGCATGCAGATTCAATCGTATCCTGGTTTTTTTAATTACCATCACCTTCTTTGCATGGATTCGCTAATCTCTCGTTCTCATCATTTACACTAAAAAAGGTTCGTTCATGTTATCCTATTCGCCATGGCATTCATCGCTTACAGTGAAATGATAAGCAGCAAGGATGCTGGTTAGTACCTCGAAGACTATCTATGTGTTCGTCTCTGATTCAGATGTCAATGTCAACCCGGCTTGGGGGAAAGGTTCTTCCTGATTTGGAGGACTCTAAGTATCTTGGTGTATTGTTCTTGAGAAACGACAGGAGCATCAGGGAGATTGAGAAGCGGATCTATTTAGCTAACTAAGTAATGCTTACTTTGTGAAAGTATGTTGCGGTGAATCGGCAGTTGCGTCTACGGCCGAAACTTTCGATTTACCGCGCAATAAATCTTTCCGTGATTAAGTAAACCATAATGGCGTCCACAAATAAGTTTATTGCTTCGAAATCATCAAATTTTTCTTTAGGCATACAAAATGTGTGATAATGTTTATCAAAATGTGTATTAAATGGATGATCAGGTACTGGTGTGTATAATTCATGTGATGGCACATACTAAAATATGCTTGCGTATTCTGGAATGTGTGATAGTCAACATGTATTTTGATAGTCGTTTAAGGTTCAAGCCAAAATATAATTGATAGGCGATCGTTTACGTTAATTATCATAGAAAGCCATTATCGGCGATTACTGTAAAGTAGTTTATCATTTAAAGAAATTTTATCTTGAGTCTGTTTTACTTAGATGTTTGACATCATATATACAACCTTTGTGAAAAAATATTTTTCGCAAAGTTACAGATATATTCGCCAAATCCCGAATCCCATTTTCTCTATTCATTTTTTATGTAACCGTCTTTTTTATCTTTTTATCTTTATCTTTTTACATTTGTAAATGTTTGCCAAGCCAACCCGTTTTCTCAGTCTAAAATAGAGAATAGTGAAAAAAGAATATGGTCGAGGAATAGGGGGGTGGAAACCTCATAATATAGCAGTTCCACCTGATGACCTATATTCCTTATACATTCTCTGTAATTTATTATTCAATTAACAAAAATTGACTTTTATTTTAAATTTCAATTTACTTAATATAAATATAAATTGTATAAAATCTTACGTAATTATTTATTATTTATCTTTATTTTTTAACATATAGTATAAAACACGTAGACTCAGTTAATAAGATACTAGAATAAGATACTAGATAGCTTTATCAGAGGAAATACCTCATTAGCATGTATTTGGCCTCGCTGCTATGTTGGGTAGAGGAGTTAGGGGCCGAAACCTGATAGCATAGCAGTTCCTCCTGATGACCTCTAATTCTTATTCTGATACAACGTCTGTTATTTATTAGTCAATTCATAAAAATGACGTTTATTTTAAATTTCAATTTTATTGTTTAACTTGATTTAAATTATCGAAAATCTAAAAACAATTACTAATTTTATTATTTAACTATTAAATTTTGATTTACATTATTATGTTTTGTTTATTTTATAATTATATTAAATACGTAGACTCAGTTAGCTGATTTGATCTTTCTAATAAAGAGATATATTTAGTTTTTAATCGTTTGGATGATAATCAATTGAGTACAAATTATAATATGCGTAAATCATAAATCTACAGCTCACCTTTGCAAACTGTAGAAAATTAATTTTTAAACTTGAAAAAATAACAAATATTGTATATTATGTGAGAGGGCAAAGTCAGGAAAACGAAAAACAATAAGGAAACCAAGTTAATTGAGCATTTGAAGAAATAAACATTAATCGGTAAATCGCAACTATAATCTTTTTAATTGCTTGGTACATTTTGATCAAGATGCGAATCTTTTTTCCCAATCAATGCTTTGTGTACGTGTGGTATTACTCCACCACCCGCGATTGTGGCTTTTATTAGGACGTCCAGTTCTTCGTCACCTCGAATAGCTAGTTGTAAGTGTCTTGGCGTAATACGCTTTACTTTCAAATCCTTGCTTGCATTCCCTGCAAGCTCTAGTACTTCAGCGGTAAGATACTCTAGAATTGCCGCGGAATATACGGCTGCAGTAGCACCAACCCTATTATGGCCAATAACTCGGTATTTTAGCTGACGGTGTACTCTACCGACAGGGAACTGTAATCCTGCTTTTGCAGATCTACTAATTGCAGGTTTCTTTTTACCAGCTTCTACACATTTACCTTTAGGCATTTTCTAGAAAACTTAAAAAAATATGTAAGAGAAGCGAAAACTATCAAAATCAATTATATCATATATAATTTTTTTACAAGTTTTAATAAATTAATTAAACGTGTACTGTTTAATAATTGATTATTACCAGTGGCCAAAATTAAGATATTTTTCTAAATAAGAAAAACATAATCCTATAAAAGAGGCAACTCGTAATAAATAACAGGATGCTTCCACATGAAATAAATTTAACAACTCATTGACATTGCTAGCGATTTAATATTAGAAAATTATGATCATCTGTTGTCTACAACAAATCATTGGTAAATGATTAGTAATCAATGATTGGTAATCATCATGATATTGTATTTAGAACGCCAAGCAGAGTATTGTCAAAATTCAAAAAAAACTTTGGCATATAAACAGATTGGATATAAATAACATTGTTTTTATAAATGGTCGAATTGATTAATAAAAATAATAATATTATTTCGCTAAAAACTGGCATCGTTGGAGATTGTTCATGGGAAACATTTTCACAGCTTTTCATTATCAATTTTTCAAAATGAATATCTTGGACTAATAGCGGTGTTTAAAGATGAATATATTACTTTGTTATTGAAGAATTAATCAAATAGAACATGTTGAATTATTTAGAGATTTTACGATTAAGATATTTCTATTCTTATCAAATTTTAGATAATGAACTCGAAGAATAAAATAAAACAACAAATTTAAGAGTGTTTAAATTTCGCTAAATACTGCATACTGTAAACATGTAATAACTATATATAGAATATATCCTTAATTGGATATTATTATAACTAGAATGTCAACGAGTCTGGTTCATATAGACATATTCACAAAATACAAATTAAAGATTAAAACGTGGGAAAAGAAAATATCAAAAGACAGTAGATCTTGAAATCAGTAATGATGAAGGTAAATGAAAAAGAAAAAAACCAAAGCTAAAACTTTAGATATTTTTGAAATATACATTTGCTTTCCGCTTTTACTGTCAAAGCAGGTAAGCTATTCTAAACATAACTATAGTTGAGAAATTCAAGCGTCTTCTTTCTCTATGGTTTACGTTGTAGCATAAAATGATGACAGCGTAATCTTGAGTTATTACGACTAGTCAATAGCGTCCTTATAGGATCATCTTATTTCATTTCCTGCTATACACGGACAAGGTCGTTAGAGCGTCGGAGTGATAATAGTGATTTCATATTGATATACTTGAGCCGCTGTACGTAGGTCAAATGCTTTATACCACGTACTCGCTTCGAGAAATTTCGAAGTACCAGTTCAAAACGCAACTCTTCTGCTTTTGTAATCGGATATGTAGCCTGTGAGCAGTAATTGGGAATGCTTGAACAAAGAACATTAAACAGGAGCTGAAAGATTCATTCGTTAAACTGTTGAAATTTCAAAAAAAATATCCCCCAGACTCGGTTGGCTTTCGAACAAGTAACTTTTGTATTTTTCCAGGTGATGAGGTTGTGTGAAACTGCGATACCTATATCACGATATTCTTGAACAAACGGTATAGGATCATGATTAATAGTATAAGTTGTGCTCGAACATTTCTTTCCAATATGCATTTATTTCCAATATATTATTTAGGACCTAAGATATTAGCAACTTAGACAAGAATAGACGGAATTTCCACGGAATATTCTATGTAATATCTTTACGGTCATTTTAGGTGTGAAAATCAGACAAATTGTTTTTAGACAATTTCAATATAGTTAATTAATTAACAAAATAACGAAGTTGAAATAGGAATGAAATTTATTTTCGGTAACAGCCAAACTTTAGTTTTATTTAGCCAGATACTTTTATAAAGTGCAATTAGATATATGATGTGCGGTTAGGCGTTTGTGTAACCTGACGAAATACTAGCAGCTAATAAAACTATATATTGAAACCTTGACTGTTTAGCAAATAAAAATTAATGTGTAGTATTACCTTAACCGTAATATAAACAAGTCTAGCTAAATTCAAAAAATAATTGTAATTATAATGTAATAATTACAGTTGTCATCACTGAGTCCTATTGAATGTTAGCAATTGTATATGTTGTTGATTTATTGCTCATGTACGTGCTGTTATGTTTAATATTCGCATATTCTACTTGTTATATTCGATATCAACTTTATTTCCGATTTTAGTTCATTGAGAAAATAAACTATTTACCCAATATCAATTTTATTTACGATTTAATCCATTACACATATACTATTTCTATAACGTTTTTTCTCTGTCATTCATATCCCCCTTTTATCACTTTAGTTAATCCAACTGTTATTCATAGATATTAATAATAACATAGATATTTATGATAATATCCTACATGATAATATCATAGATATTATCATGTAGGATTAACGTTTTTTATTGATTTGGTGTTTGTGGAAAATAGAGCTTATGGTTTACTGTCCAGTGAACATTTCGTATAAGAACGGAATATAAAATCGGTGTGTGGTGGATTCCAATTGCGAATATTAGTTACCGCCCGCACCAAATATAGAACACATTAATTGTGTAATTTGGTATATAAGCCAAATATAAACCAGCATTTCGGCGACAAGGAATCAGCAGAAGCAGTAAAAAGACCGAAATACGAAATGTAGACGCGGGCTCACTGCCGATGAGGTCCACCTACGCTGATTGTAGTGTACAGTGATGCTGATAGGATTCAAACAACCACACGAGGATAATATCAAAACCGACCAGTGAAGTTTGTGGAAATGTTGATCGTTCAATTATCGAAAGTTGTCTTTTTGAGCGCTCTATATATCTTTCGCATTCTTGTTTTGAACTGTATCCAAATGTTTTTATTCGCGTAAGTTGCGAGATGATTTGAAGATACGGTTGCTTCAGTCCGTTATGATGTCGAATTAATGCTCGGTGCGGATGGCATTTTGCGAGCCCCACTATTTTGAAAGCTTGATCGTATTTACATGATCGAACGCATTCTTTGAGAAGAACCTTTTTAGGAGTAAGCAGCCAACTTAGTAGTTACTTGTCATTACATATCCGGCGACTAATCTTAAATAACCGTTCATTGGGAGTTCAGTTAGTCGGCATGCATAATAATGAGCTAATCGAATATAGTGCAGCCTGAAGTGAAAATTCCACATGTTAATTCTTCTGTACTGTTCTCCTAGGTCGAGTTCAATTGCTCTTCGCAATATATCATTATATCTCTCTGCTTGTCCGGGACATGTCGGATTGTAGAGACATGTTTTACTGAGTGGTATTCCGAGACGAGTCAAATGGTCGTCGAAGTCTTTTGTATTAAAGCTGGACCATTATCTCAATGAATTATAGAACGCATTTTAAACATAAAGAACAATTTTTAAGGCAGATGATAACTGTATTTGGTGCCATATTCGGACAAAGAAAGTCGAATGAAACCTTGAATGTTTATCTAAACTACGAAAAGATATCGATTTCTAATCGTTGACGGAAGTGGCCTCTTAAAATCAATTGAGAGCCTTTCGAAAGATTGAGTTGCTTTTACAAAGTCAGGTTACTTGGCTTATAAAACCGCGGCTTCAAACGTGAACAAATATGGCAGTCTTCAATAAGATTTCGTATGTCATCGATTGAACAAGATAAGTTACGGCTGCGAATTATATGGTATAATCGTGTGATGCCGAGATGACACAGATTTTGATGCAGATATTTAGCGTCCTTGGTATAACTTTCCTTATTAATAGCATCACAATATTGCCGTGAGAGAGCATATGCCACTATTCTTTTTCCATATTGATACTAGATTTCGCACACCGATATCAAATCCATTTGCCATTTGATCAACTTTTTGTTTTTATAGTGCTTTTATGTTTACTATTGAAGATAAATGCCACACTGGCCTGATCGGTAATTAATTAAAATGTTCGTCTAAAGAGATAATGACTCCAATTTTTTAAGCACTCAACAATTGCCAGCGCATCATTTTCAACCAAAGAATACGTGCGTGAAACCCGGTTCAAAGTGATGGAAAATACAGCGATAGGCTGTCCTTGCGAGAGAACCGCTTCGAGATAATTTAGGGAAGCAACCATCTTAAATGTGAGTGGTTTCGAATCATTCACTACATTAAAAACAGCTTCGACAATGTCATGTTTATGATCTCGAAATCAGATATTGCATATGGGCTTAAAGGAAACTATAATACTTACAAGCGTTTGAATGTTTGTGAAAAATTGTTTAATCCATCTTGAGTAGTGGGCGAATATTCCAAGCATTTTCTTATGAGTACTAGGTCATGCGGTGGTTGCAATGTCGTTGTAGATTGTGTTCGTTCTGGATCTGGGCGGACACTACTATTTGATATAAGATATCCTTGGAGGTTGATAGAAGTGAATCTGTATTTACATTTGGATTTGTTTAATGTAAGCTCGTATTTATGGAAAATGTTTTTGAAATGCTCGATATTTGCATCGTGATCGCCTTTATCAATTCCACAAATAACGAGATCGTCTAGATATGCATACGTTCCTTAAGATCTTCGTCCTTGATCATTTTAACCATAATTCTTAAAAAATCTGCTGGAGCATTCGTTAGTCCGAAACGGGACTCGATTAAATTCGTATAACCCATCATTGACTTTAAAGGCAGTAAAGCCTTTTTCGGATTTTCTCATCGGTACTTAATGGTAAGCGGGCATCAATTGGATTCTGCTAAAGTATTTGTATGTTGCAAACGTTATATTATGACGTCAATTCTAGGTAATGGATATGTGTCTAATTAAGTAACTTGATTTATAGCCATGGAATAATCGATTACAAGTCGAATTTTACCGAATGCACCCGTGATTACAACAACTTAAACTATCCATGGTGGTCGGCTATTACGGATGATCTCATCATTTAACAATATCTAAACTTTTCACCTTCGATAAATTGACTATGTAAACGTATGTATCTAAGAAATTTAATCGTCAATATGTTTCAAAGAAAATTATAGTGAATTGAATAATATTGGCTTTCTATTATTCATAACGCTTAGTGGAGCAAGTTATAATTTCGGTTCGTCAGAGTTTAAAGATAGCGTGATCGATTTGAAGGCAGATAGGAATGAGTGCTCCAATATTACATAGCAGCATAGGTATGGCAAGCAGAGTTATTTTACTTCCTTGAATTGTCGTGATTGAATTGTAATATCAGCAATGCAATACACTGTCATGATAGATGCCTTGTTAGTAGCGGCGATTGAAAGTTTATGATGACATAAAGATCGAGTGAGTCGGAGCGAATCAGTAACATAACTACCGATGAAATTTGTTGGACTGCCAGTGCCTATCAAGGCTTCTAAATCGTGAACATTTACTTAAATATACATAATAGATCGTAACTGTTTAGTTTTGTTTGCGCCAACTATTTCATACTTAATCCCATCTAGTGGCTAGTTCAATCGGAATAATTGCTTTAAGGATTTGCAAACATTTGCGAAATGTCCATGTTGTCCGCACTTTCGACAATCAACATTGCGTGCTGGACAGATTTCGCAGATGCTACAATTGCGTAAAACTCAAAAACGAAAAAATGTGCAGTATAGTCGGAGGATCAAAAAGCTCTAGTGAATCGAATTTTCAAGCAAAAGAAAACAAGATTAGTCTTATTTCGTCTAATTTTTTAATCTCAAACACGGATGGAGAACTCCCTCTTGTGCCTAAAGTGGTGAATCTGGTAATAATAAGGCTTCCTAACCATTTGAAAGGAAGAATCTTTTTAATATTTTCCTAAGAGAGTTTAGAATCTCTTATAAGAAGAGAATTCAATTCAATAAAATATTTAGATTCAGAAATCCGAGTTTATTTCAGCTCTCCAGATCTGGTAGCATCGTACCTAGAATTTTTCGAAACACTTAAAAGAATTTGGATCAACTACTTACAGGCCTATTCAGGCTACTCTGAAAATTGATAATTTTCCGCCCTTCGCAACGGATGATTTAAGTGCTCTCACATCTGAGTACAAAATTCACAATATTCGGCGCATCTTGGGCAAGAAAGGCCAGGCTATACTAGTAGCATTCTGTTCAACCGCAGTTGACTAGGCGGAATGCCTGGCTAAAAGTAAATGTAACCCCTTTTGGGGGCGCAACCTTCCTTTTAAAATTGTAGACGCTGACGAATTAACATACCCCCCATTGCAATGGGTGCCACCTTTGGAAGCACTGGTCCTCGAACTGCACTAGGCCCCATACGTGTGGGGATTGCAGCTCTTATGAAGTCATTTAAGGCATTATGGGGCACCGGCCAAACCGGCCCACTTCGCCGCTGCCAGCTTATCCAATTCAACCGGTTCTGGTATGACGGACACTGATATTATCAAACTTGTTGACGCAAGATTACAGATATACAAAAACGAGATTCGAGCCTTAACGAATCATCTGATAGCGAAATTCGAGGAGTCCCGTTCTCATCCATCGACGATTATTACCTCGTGAAAAAGTGCCCCCGCTCTAAGAAGATATCCTCTTCTAAACAAAAGCTGGCTTCCTTAAAGTTGGCAAAGAAAGATAATATCTACTGGGAGTTGTTGGCCTCAAAGGTAGATGAAGACAATGCCGGTGGGCAAATGTCTTCTTCCGGTAGGGCTGGGAGTGAGAAGGGCAACTTTCTCTCTTCTAGTTCCTGCTTGGAAATAGGCATCCCACTCGAGTTGACGTAACACAATGCAAAGTAGTCAAGAGCCTTTTTCACTGAATATACTTCAGTAGAATTCGGGAGGTGCTTCCGCCCTTAGCCTTCTATCTGGTAGAGATGCGGATGTTATAATACTTCAGGAGACGCGGTCTATGCGTCTCCCCCATGACATTACTCGATTTATCCCCAAGCACATTTACACCCACTTCACTCCGTACATAACCCCTCCTCACGCCTCTTCATCTCAAGGTCTTTTAACCCTAGTTAAATGCTCCTTAAGATCATCCCTCCTGTTAAAGTACTCTTGTATAGCCCTGTCTTGCTTAACTATATCACTATGTAAGAACGGTAAACGCATCAGTATAACCAATATCTTTATTAGGCCAGGGGAAATTCACAAGAACCATGAGCTCCTGGACCGTATTTTGGGTAGTGGCTATGACATGTTACTCGGTGACTTCAACGACAAAACTGGTCGTTGGATTAATGCAGCACTCCGCAGAGCCAGGAACAACTACCTTATTCACAAACCACCGTCCCCCACCTTTCATTGCTCAACAACTAATTCTCTCCTCGACATATTACTGCTTCATAAGATGTGGTTGTTGAAACCTATCTGTACTGTGCAGTCGCGCCAAAAACAGACCATCTCTCATTACCTAATTCTATGGCGAATAGTGGAATATACGTTGCTTAGAAGGAGGTTTCACTTTGATCCCACCAGAGTGGCATTCTTTCATGCGGCTATCCAACTCTTCCCTAGAATTGGTAATGAGAGTTTGATCGAATTTAATTCCTACCTCTCATCGCAAGCTACCGCGTTTATTTCGACTACCTATAAAGGTCGTATTTATAATCCCACTCCAACAAAACTCAAAGTTCTGGCTAAAATGCTACACCTTCCAATGTCTCTGTTTCTGCCAGGCAGGCCCTCTCGAATGAATACTAAAGCACTAGATATAGGTTCCAGCTGAGCAGGGATAAGGCGAGCATTGCTCACCTTAACGCTTATCAGTTTTCATTCTGGAAGATATTCAAGAAGGAGAAGTTTGTCTGTTGGAAGAATAGAGCTTTAGGCTGGATTAGTGGTATAGACCTTGATAATGTTTTGAGGGAGTCACTATCTCTACATTATTATGGAGCCACTCAATCACCCCAATCGATCTCGACTTGGGGTGACTTCAGTTGCAGGGACTTATCTGTTGCAGATATCCTTAACTCCTGGGAGTCACTTCCGGGCACTTCTTAATCCGTCGCTCTACTATTTTCTCGGGTCTGTCAGCTTTTGACACTCGATCAAAGAATATAAGTGGCCGTCACAATGCTTTTAGCCTCACCATCCGATGTAGCCGGCATCAATATTAGTCATAGAATTTTTTTACTTAAGCGTAGTCCAGTTTCATGTCCTAAAGATCTGCGCCCCATTTCGATTCAAAACTCCCTCATCTTCATCTACGAAAAAGTGCTTGCGCGTAGAATCCGCGACTATTTAAGTAGGCGTAATTTGATTCCACCGACGATTCACAAACTAAATACAGCAGCTGCCTACTCTAATGGCAATCCAACCGCTTTCCCAAGCCTCCAAAGTTCGTTATCGAGCATGGAACTACTTTGCGAGAACGTACTTCTGGTTCGGCGAATACCACGTGCAGCGAGGCCCACAGTAGCAACAAGCTTGTCGAACTAATAAACGCTGTCAACGCTTGCCCGCCAAACGATAACCCATAGATGCAACTCATCGGATTCACGAAATTAGTCTTGCGCGTGCCACTAACGAACAGGGGTAACTGTACTGTGTCGTTAGGGTCGACGTTAAAGTCAGCATGCATGTCGTACGGTCCAGGGGCAATCACAACAACCAGTACACCAAGAACTAAACCTGTATATCGCCGGGATGATCAACTTCGAAACAAGGTTTCTGAAAAGTTGGAGGATGGTGATATTCGTGGAGCGGTACGACTGCTTGCCGATAACAACCAGCTGTTGAGTGCGGACGAGCAGACTATCGAGCTTTTGCGTCGCAAACATCCAGAACGGCGGTTTCTTTATAATGAAAGCTGCGCACGTCCGCGGTCAAATCTCAATTTAGGTCCACTTATTTCGGGTAGTTCTGTCTTGTAGGCTCTTCAGTCATTTCCACCGTCTTTTGCTGGGGGGCGCTGATGACCTGAGTTCTTCTCATCTACGTGACCTGGTTAGTCGTTCGAGTGGTGTCGCAGGAGACATACTACTGAAATCTATTTGTGAGCTAACAAGTAACATCCTTGCGGGTAAAGTGGCAACCTCGATCAGGCCTATATTATGCGGAGCCAAGCTTCTGGCTTTCGTAAAAGGGGACGGTGGAGTCAGACCTATAGCTGTTGGGTGTACCTTCCGCCGGCTAGCTGCTAAGGTGGCTTGCAGATTTGCTACCGAGAGAGTGGTTGACATGCTTCTTCCAAATCAACTTGGCCTCGGTGTGCCTGGGTGTGTCGATTTCGCAATTAATGCAGCGAGATGTTTTGCTGAACACGGTTTGGTAGGCAATTCAGCGATTGTAAAGTTAGATTTCGAAAATACCTTTAACTCAATCAGCAGGGGCGCAGTCCTTCAGGTTGTGAAGAAGGAAATCCCGGGGATCCAGGACTTCGTGGAAATGTGCTACGATTACCCAAGCACACTTCTCTTCGAGGACAATGTGATTGATTCAAAAGAGGGAGTACAACAAGGGGATCCTCTCGGTCCTCTCCTGTTCTCACTTACCATCAACAGTCTGACCCACAGCCTTTTGTCACCATTAGCTGTTTGGTATCTGGATGACTGCTGCATAGTGGGAGAAGTTTCCACTCTAATCAATGATATCGAACACATTCGAACTCAAGGAGCAAAAATTGGATTGTTCTTACGGCCAGACAAATGCAAGTGATTTCATTATATCTACTTGATATAATGTCAAACGTAAAAGTTTGTGATGCGTCATCCGCGGACTTGCTAGGCGCTCCGCTTTGCGCCGGATTTCACCTCGATATGTTCTTGGAATCGGCTATCACACAACTTCAGCAGGTAGGCCGAAAGCTCTCAAAACTTGCGAAGCACGACGCCTTCTTTATACTTCGACATTGTTTGACGCTGTCAAAGATCAACTTCATTTTACGCTGCGCACCATGTTATACAAGCGGCCTCGTGAAAGCCTTCGACGTGGAAGTTCGCAGTTCTCTGGAGGAAATCCTTAACCTCAGGCTCTCTGACATAGCCTGGCGTCAAGCCTCGCTACCTGTTAAGATGAGTGGACTGGGTGTGTTGTGTGCGGAAGACTTATGTATACCGGCCTTTTATTCATCTGTTTCGCGCACGAAGACTTAACTGCGCTATTAATCCCAGAGCATTTGGCAAATCGCTCAGGCACTAGTGACCTTAACTACCGAACGGCGTCAGAGAGTTGGACCACTAAATTCGACCTGACTGTTCCAACGGATACAACCTTGCAAAAACGTTGGACAACCCCATTGTTTGAGAAGGAATTCTGACACCTGGCAGCTTCATGCGGTTTTCCCAAAGATCGGGTCCGTTTGCTAGCCGCGTCTACCAGATGGTCTGGCGCATTCCTTAATGCCCTACCGATAGCTTCGATGGGCACAAAACTAGACGACAGTTCAATCTGTCTTGCATCAGCCCTCCGCCTCGGTATTCTCAACTCGGTTTCATTTAAGTGTGAGTGCGGCGTCGATAAGACCCCTCTGGTATTCACGGGCTAGACTGGCCCAGAGTGGTTTCTCGGCACAATCGGAACAGTGATGTAAACACACTTATCCGTAGCGCCCTTGCCACAGCCGATGTCCCGTCCCGCCTTTAACCAATCGGGCTCTGCAGAAACTACGGAAAGAGACCGGAGGGTGCTTCACTTGTCCCATGGGAAATGGGACGTCTGCTAGTATGGGACTTCACGTGTCCTAACAATTTTGCTGCCAGTCATTTGCCTAGTGCGGTCTCTGGGGCCGGGGAGGTTGCTAGATTGGCAGAGGATCGAAAGAAGGCCAAATATACATGTATTGACGAATCGCAATATAAATTTGTGCCGTTGGCGATCGACACAATTGGTGCTGCCGGGCCGATAACTTCGAATTTTTTGACAAAACTGGGCAATATGTTGGTGGTGGCAACAGATGATCGAAGAGCTGCCAATTTCCTCTTGCAGCGTTTAAGCTGTGCAGTGCAGCGGGGAAATGCAGCGTGCCTGTTAGAGGTCGCTCGAGACGGAAACCTTCCAACTTAACGATACTGAAATATTTGCAAATAAAGAATAAATTTGTCGATTGCTTGATGTTTGCCTTGACAATAAGTTAATAATTTGTGGCGAGTTAAAATTTTATTTTTTTGACTTTAATTGCGTCGTTATATTCGAGAGCGGATTTAATATGTTTCTAGAGTTGATTTAATATGTTTCTAGAGCTAATCCGAAATGTTGATGTATTGCAATAGAAATGTGATTGATCAAAATCTCCATACGTGCATTGTCATTTAATCCATCAATCTCCGACTAAAAATTTTTAAAACGTACTTTCCAATGTGTCCATTGAGTGGACACATTGTGTCTCTCACCCAACAAAGCGGCATTATTTGCAATAATTTGATGCTGCCAAGAGCGATGCGATATGATTCCTTTTGTTGCTGATTTGTATAGCGGTGTTGACGCCGCCTTTGATTGTTTATTTTGTGACTGTTGAATGATATGTCGCTCATATATAACTGGTTTCGTTTTCCTCTGTTTTAAGTTTTTACTCGGGAGAAAAAAATCATTGCCAACTTTGTTTCATTTTAATCAATTTGCTTACAAGCTATTTCGGCTATGAGCAGTGTAACAGTTCGTTGGGCAGATGTGGTGCAGCCATACGATGGAAACGGCGATTTTGGAGAATGGATTTGCAAATTGGAAATGGTTGCAAAGCTGCAAGGAATAGACGACGTCGGTAATTGCTTACCCCTGTTTCGGACAAAAGGTGCGTTTGCTGTTTATCAAGGACTAAATTCGAACGTTCAAAAAGACTATAAGGCACTTAGAAAAGCCTTTCTTACTGCATTTTCAATTTGTGCAAGTAGGGTGTATGACCAGTTTGTGCAGCGATAAATTCGACCGGACGAGAAGGTCGATGTTTATTTGGCTGATTTAATGCGCCTGTTCGGAATTATCACTACAGTCCATAATGAGGATTTTTTAAAGTGTGCATTCGTGAATGGCCTGCCAGCAAGTGTAAAATCTCAGTTAATTACATCATCGAATTTCAGCGACATGCAGTTATGTGACATTGTTGTAAAGGCTCGCTCAATGTTAGAGAGTCAACTGGATGACCAACCACAGCTATATTATACTAAATCAATTGGAACGGTAAGCAACGATCGAGACAAAAATATTCAGTGTTTTACTTGTCACAAGATAGGTCATCGATCTAGAGATTGTCCTACTAAACCTATTCGAAGATGCTACAATTGTGGATCTCGTAAGCATCTAGCGAATCGATATCAGTCTGGTGTAAATTCAAAAAACCATTTCGGGGAGGATCAATAATTGGATTGTGTGTATCCTCCCCTTATTATTCAAATCCTCTAGTGGTAAATATGCGAGTAAATGGTATAGATTGCAATGGCTTAGTGTACACTGGTGCGACAAGAACGGTGATATCGAAACGAATATATTTACTAACAAAAGGAGACTGCATGGCAACGTTTATTAATGGGTCTAAAGTTGCATGCAAAGAAACCGTTGAAGTCGATATTCAGGTACAGGGTGGCGCAGTTATTAAAACAAGTTGCCTCTCTGTTGATATGAACATTCCATTTGATGCTTTAGTTGGAATGTATATCTACAATAGACTGAATGGCATTCAAATATCTCGAGGGTCTGTAAAGTTTCTTGGAGATGCGACTGTCATTCATCATGTATCAGCGAGTCATGTATCTTCAAAACGGCAAATGCCTTCGGTTTCAATTAGAGATGACGACTTTAGTGCCATATTTGATGGAAATTCATGGTCGTGTAAATGGGTGTGGAAGAACGGGGAGCCTGAAAAACTGTACAATAGTATAGCCTCCTATAGCATTGATTCTGATTTGCAGAAAGATTTTGAAAAGGAGGTAAATTGCTGGATTCGAGAGGGATGGTTGATACCATATGATGGTGAAGTTAGAGCGTTAATACCGCTGATGGCAGTAATGCAGGCAAACAAATCGAAAGTACGAACGGTATTGGATTTTCGGGAATTGAATGGTTTTGTGATAAGCAACACAGCAGATGTTGATGTATGTGTTGACAAAATTCGGTCATAGCGACGAAAGGGTGAGCATTTGTCTATTATGGATTTGTCCAGAGCTTATCTACAAATCTATGTTTATGAGAATTTGTGGAAATATCAGGCGGTTAGATTTGGTGGTCGTCAGTTCTGTCTTACTAGATTAGGATTTGGATTGAATGTGGCACCGAAGATTATGAAAGCAGTTGTGGAAAAAGTGATCTCCTTAGATCACAATGTGAGAGCCGCTTGCGACAGTTATCTTGATGACATAATAGTAGATGAATCTTAGATGTCGACGAAATCAGTAAAATTGCACCTATCCAAGTATGGCCTTGAGTCTAAAGAGCCTCAGAAAATCGACGGCGCGCGGAGAATGGCTTAAAATTCTTAAAAATGAATGGAAAGCTATATTGGAAAAGAGACAACAAACCTTTGGATAGCGACGTTCAGACAACAAAGCGTCAACTCTTCTCATTCTGTACAAAGGTGATTGGTCACTTTCCTGTTTGCGGATTGCTTAGACCATCGTGTAGCTATTTAAAGCGATTGTGCAATGACATAGGACGGGATGATCCGATTCCAAAAAACGTTATGAAGTTAATAGAAAATCTCATAGTAAAACTTCGCGAATACGATCCAGTTCAAGGCAAATAGAGAATCGAAGAGACATCGAATTCAGTCAACATTTAATGCGATGCGAGTAGCGTTGCTGTATTATTAGTGCACCTTCCCCACGGGAAGGTTCACTAATAATAGACGAAGTACGAATCGACTTCATCCCTCGACAACGAATCGTTTGAGCTTACACCTAGCAGACTATATATACAATTTTTGTGAGAAAAATATCCCGATCTTCGTAAGAAACAACACCATCTTTTTTAAAACAGTATCGATTTTATCATCACCCTGGATCTGTTTATTCCCCTTAAACGAATAAATAAAAAATATTTTTTTTATATTTTCTTTGTGAAAATTTTTATCACAATGTCCTTTACTAAAATATATTTGTTAAATAATAGCGATATATATTATATTTTTAATTGTTTGGATGATACCTAATTGAGTACAAATTTTAATATGCGTTAATCATAGATCTACAACTCACCTTTACAAGCTGTAGAAAATTAATTTTTAAACTTGAAAACACAACAAACATCGAATTTTGTTCAGCAAAGACAAAGACAGGAAAACGGAACAATGAAACAAAAGGTTAATTGAACATTCGAACAATCGAATTAAATCAGTACATCGCAATTATATTTATTTTAATTGCTCGGTACACATTGATCGAGATGTGAATCTTTTTTCCCAATCAATGCTTTGTGTACGTGTGGTATTACTCCACCACCCGCGATTGTAGCTTTTATAAGAACGTCCAGTTCTTCGTCACCTCGAATAGCTAGTTGTAAGTGTCTTGGCGTGATTCGCTTGACTTTCAAATCCTTGGTTGCATTTACTGCAAGCTCGAGTATTTCAGCGGTAAGATACTCCAGAATTGCCGCGGAATATACGGCTGCAGTAGCACCAATCCTATTATGGCCAAACACCCGGTTTTTTAACTGACGATGTACTCTACCGACAGGGAACTGTAATCCTGCTCTTGCAGATCTGCTTATTGGATGCTTCCTCTTACCAGCTTCTAGACATTTACCTTTGGGCATCTTCTAGAAAAGTTTAAAATATGTAAAAAACGAAGGCAATCAAAACATGATATATAATATAGAATTTTAACAAGACATTGACATTGCTAGCGATTTAATATTAAAAAATTATGATCATCTGTTGTCTACAACAAATCATTGGTAAATGATTAGTAATCAATGATTGGTAATCATCATGAGATTGTATTTAGAACGCCAAGCAGAGTATTGTCAAAATTCAAAAAAAAACTTTGGCATATAAACAGATTATATATAAATAACATTGTTTTTATAAATGGTCGAATTGATTAATAAAAATAATAATATTATTTCGCTAAAAACTGGCATCGTTGGAGATTGTTCATGGGAAACATTTTCACAGCTTTTCATTATCAATTTTTCAAAATGAATATCTTGGACTAATAGCGGTGTTTAAAGATGAATATATTATTTTGTTATTGAAGAATTATTCAAATAGAACATGTTGAATAATTTAGAGATTTTACGATTAAGATATTTCTATTCTTATCAAATTTCAGACAATGAACTCGAAGAATAAAATAAAACAAATCATTAACGTGTGCTTAAATATCGCAGGTTATATTTCAAAAGTACCAAAGCCTATTGAGTTGTATTTATAAAAATTATTTTTTATTAAATTTCACTGTATAAACTGGAAATTGATTAAAACTCATGCTACTCCCTATATCCAGTCTTTTTTATCACAAGATCGAATATTGCCAGTTTCTTTCTTCTCTAAATCCTATATTATTCATCTCCAGAACCTTGTGAATTTCTCCATGTCTATACTTCATAGCTTCCACTAATTTGATCACATTTCAAATTGACTCTATAAACTCAATTGGCTAATGATAAATATCCCTTATCTATTCCGTATCGTTGCTATTACATTTCGACTCATTTTCTCAAAGTCATATTCATATCTCGATCTGAGTATTCTTTTATAAATTCGGACTTACTTTTATAAATTATCGTTCATGAGACTCTTTTTTTCTCATTGTTCCGTGATGTTTTTAAAATCTTTTGTCTTTTCCTCTTCTTGCCGATTCTCGGTATTAAATAAACTTTCATCCGCTTAGCATCTTTCTCATTCTTCAAGAACATAATCAGCTCTTTCTCCTTAATAATTAATTTCGATAATACACAAACTTTAAATCTCTGCCTCACTTTCACTCATTAACATCAACCTATTTATATTGATACTTTTTTCCTTGTTTTTTGAATTTTGTTGTTATAAAACTGCATATTTTAAATTTAGTGAACTTGAAATCATATGTGTAACTTCATAGCTCTTTCAAAAAACCTGAACAATTTCTCTAGAATGTTTTGAATATGATAAATTATACGAAATAGTCTGAAATAAAGCATCTTTTAAAAAATGAATCGTACATAATTAAATAAGAATAACAAAGTTTTCGTATATACTGTTCTTATAAGTAATAATAATGGACTCTTAATATAAAAATCCGCAATTTTAAACATAGAGATCACAATCTTATAAGATCATACAAATTGTTTTTCAATTTGTACTCTTAAATATCTGAACATGAAGCTATTTCCCGGAAGAATTTGAACGAATGTTTTACTTTCCTAAAATAAAACAGTCTTTAAAAAATCATATTTTGTCTATGTGTATTCTAAATATAGTTACACCAAATAGATTAAATTTATAAATTGTTGCATGCTTATATAAACTAATTTTAGAAGGAGCGCAATGTATTAAAATTGGGCTTCTATTTTAACATTACAAATTTTAGCCTTAGAAATTAGTCGAAACCGTAAACGCGCTAAATTGATTTATTAATTAGTATTTTCATTATGCAACATACTCGAATAAAAGATTGTATTTAAACGGTAATATTAAATTTCGGGGTGGAGAATCAAACTAATTTAAGAGATTTTGGTTAACAATAGAACAGCATATTAACAAAATCAACTACAAAAAAAATCATTGATGGTTGAAAAAGGGTATCCTGATGCCATGTGCACCGATACATTTCATTATGTTCCCACATGGTGTTCGTAATTGACTAATCGTTACGAAACGGAATTGCAATAACCCAACACCACTCGCGTTTACATCGGAGAATCCATTTTTACCATCACTGCCTTCATGTATTGCATCATTGCTAACTTGAGCATTGAAGTTGCCCAAAAAAACTAAGCGATTCACTCGCATATGTTCTATCAAGTATATCCTAAACATTATACAGAAACGTTGAGTATTCTATGCTAGTGTCGGATATTATTAAAGCATATCTGTTTATCTTATATTAAGCCAAAACAATTTCTTTCAACAGAAAAGGTTTTTGTTCAGATTACTGCTGTCACCCATATATTTTGACAATTTACAATCTTCTGGTAAGAGGAAACCATATTTCATTTACCCTCTACCGAATTCTTAAGATTAAGATACTGTTCGGAATGTAAGATGTATTCAAGATTGTCTACTAACGAACTAGCTCTTTAGCTGATACAAGGCGGTCAATTATTTAGCTGTATTAATTTTTATGTAATATCTAGTTATCCCCACGGGAAGGTTCACTAATAATAGACGAAGTACGAATCGACTTCATCCCTCGACAACGAATCGTTTGAGCTTACATCTAGCAGACTATATATACAATTTTTGTGAGAAAAAATCCCGATCTTCGTAAGAAACAACACCATATTTTTTAAAACAGTATCGATTTTATCATCACCCTGGATCTGTTTATTCCCCTTAAACGAATAAATGAAAAATATTCTTTTTATATTTTCTTTGTGAAATTTTTTATCACAATGTCCTTTACTAAAATATATTTGTTAAATAATAACGATATATATTATATTTTTAATTGTTTGGATGATACCTAATTGAGTACAAATTTTAATATGCGTTAATCATAGATCTACAACTCATCTTTGCAAGCTGTAGAAAATTAATTTTTAAACTTGAAAACACAACAAACATCGAATTTTGTTCAGCAAAGACAAAGACAGGAAAACGGAACAATGAAACAAACGGTTAATTGAACATTCGAACAATCGAATTAAATCAGTACATCGCAATTATATTTATTTTAATTGCTCGGTACACATTGATCGAGATGTGAATCTTTTTTCCCAATCAATGCTTTGTGTACGTGTGGTATTACTCCACCACCCGCGATTGTAGCTTTTATAAGAACGTCCAGTTCTTCGTCACCTCGAATAGCTAGTTGTAAATGTCTTGGCGTGATTCGCTTGACTTTCAAATCCTTGGTTGCATTTACTGCAAGCTCGAGTATTTCAGCGGTAAGATACTCCAGAATTGCCGCGGAATATACGGCTGCAGTAGCACCAATCCTTTTATGGCCAAACACCCGGTTTTTTAACTGACGATGTACTCTACCGACAGGGAACTGTAATCCTGCTCTTGCAGATCTGCTTATTGGATGCATCCTCTTACCAGCTTCTAGACATTTACCTTTGGGCATCTTCTAGAAAAGTTTAAAATATGTAAAAAACGAAGGCAATCAAAACATGATATATAATATAGAATTTAAACAAGACATTGACATTGCTAGCGATTTAATATTAAAAAATTATGATCATCTGTTGTCTACAACAAATCATTGGTAAATGATTAGTAATCAATGATTGGTAATCATCATGAGATTGTATTTAGAACGCCAAGCAGAGTATTGTCAAAATTCAAAAAAAAACTTTGGCATATAAACAGATTATATATAAATAACATTGTTTTTATAAATGGTCGAATTGATTAATAAAAATAATAATATTATTTCGCTAAAAACTGGCATCGTTGGAGATTGTTCATGGGAAACATTTTCACAGCTTTTCATTATCAATTTTTCAAAATGAATATCTTGGACTAATAGCGGTGTTTAAAGATGAAACATTATTTTGTTATTGAAGAATTAATCAAATAGAACATGTTGAATTATTTAGAGATTTTACGATTAAGATATTTCTATTCTTATCAAATTTCAGACAATGAACTCGAAGAATAAAATAAAACAAATCATTAACGTGTGCTTAAATATCGCAGGTTATATTTCAAAAGTACCAAAGCCTATTGAGTTGTATTTATAAAAATTATTTTTTATTAAATTTCACTGTATAAACTGGAAATTGATTAAAACTCATGCTACTCCCTATATCCAGTCTTTTTTATCACAAGATCGAATATTGCCAGTTTCTTTCTTCTCTAAATCCTATATTATTCATCTCCAGAACCTTGTGAATTTCTCCATGTCTATACTTCATAGCTTCCACTAATTTGATCACATTTCAAATTGACTCTATAAACTCAATTGGCTAATGATAAATATCCCTTATCTATTCCGTATCGTTGCTATTACATTTCGACTCATTTTCTCAAAGTCATATTCATATCTCGATCTGAGTATTCTTTTATAAATTCGGACTTACTTTTATAAATTATCGTTCATGAGACTCTTTTTTTCTCATTGTTCCGTGATGTTTTTAAAATCTTTTGCCTTTCCCTCTTCTTGCCGATTCTCGGTATTAAATAAACTCCCATCCGCTTAGCATCTTTCTCATTCTTCAAGAACATAATCAGCTCTTTCTCCTTAATAATTAATTTCGATAATACACAAACTTTAAATCTCTGCCTCACTTTCACTCATTAACATCAACCTATTTATATTGATACTTTTTTCCTTGTTTTTTGAATTTTGTTGTTATAAAACTGCATATTTTAAATTTAGTGAACTTGAAATCATATGTGTAACTTCATAGCTCTTTCAAAAAACCTGAACAATTTCTCTAGAATGTTTTGAATATGATAAATTATACGAAATAGTCTGAAATAAAGCATCTTTTAAAAAATGAATCGTACATAATTAAATAAGAATAACAAAGTTTTCGTATATACTGTTCTTATAAGTAATAATAACGGACTCTTAATATAAAAATCCGCAATTTTAAACATAGAGATCACAATCTTATAAGATCATACAAATTGTTTTTCAATTTGTACTCTTAAATATCTGAACATGAAGTTATTTCCCGGAAGAATTTGAACGAATGTTTTACTCTCCTAAAATAAAACAGTCTTTAAAAAATCATATTTTGTCTATGTGTATTCTAAATATAGTTACACCAAATAGATTAAATTTATAAATTGTTGCATGCTTATAAAAACTAATTTTAGAAGGAGCGCGATGTGTTAAAACTGGGCTTCTGTTTTTAACATTACTAATTTTAGCCTTAGAAATTAGTCGAAACCGTAGACGCGCTAAATTGATTTATTAATTAGTATTTTCATTAAGCAACATACTCGAATAAAAGATTGTATTTAAACGGTAATATTAAATTTCGGGGTGGAGAATCAAACTAATTTAAGAGATTTTGGTTAACAATAGAACAGCATATTAACAAAATCAACTACAAAAAAAATCATTGATGGTTGAAAAAGGGTATCCTGATGCCATGTGCACCGATACATTTCATTATGTTCCCACATGGTGTTCGTAATTGACTAATCGTTACGAAACGGAAATGCAATAACCCAACACCACTCGCGTTTACATCGGAGAATCCATTTTTACCATCACTGCCTTCATGTATTGCATCATTGCTAACTTGAGCATTAAAGTTGCCCAAAAAAACTAAGCGATTCACTCGCATATGTTCTATCAGGTATATCCTAAACATTATACAGAAACGTTGAGTATTCTAAGCTAGTGTCGGATATTATTAAAGGATATCTGTTTATCTTATATTAAGCCAAAACAATTTCCTTCAACGGAAAAGGTTTTTGTTCAGATTACTGCTGTCACCCATATATTTTGACAATTTACAATCTTCTGGTAAGAGGAAACCATATTTCATTTACCCTCTACCGAATTCTTAAGATCGGAATGTAAGATGTATTCAAGATTGTCTACCAACGAACTAGCTCTTTAGCTGATACAAGGCGGTCAATTATTTAGCTGTATTAATTTTTATGTAATATCTAGTTCTCCCTACGGGAAGGTTCACTAATAATAGACGAAGTACGAATCGACTTCATCCCTCGACAACGAATCGTTTGAGCTTACATCTAGCAGACTATATATACAATTTTTGTGAGAAAAAATCCCGATCTTCGTAAGAAACAACACCATCTTTTTTAAAACAGTATCGATTTTATCATCACCCTGGATCTGTTTATTCCCCTTAAACGAATAAATGAAAAATATTCTTTTTATATTTTCTTTGTGAAATTTTTTATCACAATGTCCTTTACTAAAATATATTTGTTAAATAATAACGATATATATTATATTTTTAATTGTTTCGATGATACCTAATTGAGTACAAATTTTAATATGCGTTAATCATAGATCTACAACTCACCTTTGCAAGCTGTAGAAAATTAATTTTTAAACTTGAAAACACAACAAACATCGAATTTTGTTCAGCAAAGACAAAGACAGGAAAACGGAACAATGAAACAAAAGGTTAATTGAACATTCGAACAATCGAATTAAATCAGTACATCGCAATTATATTTATTTTAATTGCTCGGTACACATTGATCGAGATGTGAATCTTTTTTCCCAATCAATGCTTTGTGTACGTGTGGTATTACTCCACCACCCGCGATTGTAGCTTTTATTATAAAGTCCAGTTCTTCGTCACCTCGAATAGCTAGTTGTAAGTGTCTTGGCGTGATTCGCTTGACTTTCAAATCCTTGGTTGCATTTACTGCAAGCTCGAGTATTTCAGCGGTAAGATACTCCAGAATTGCCGCGGAATATACGGCTGCAGTAGCACCAATCCTATTATGGCCAAACACCCGGTTTTTTAACTGACGATGTACTCTACCGACAGGGAACTGTAATCCTGCTCTTGCAGATCTGCTTATTGGATGCTTCCTCTTACCAGCTTCTAGACATTTACCTTTGGGCATCTTCTAGAAAAGTTTAAAATATGTAAAAAACGAAGGCAATCAAAACATGATATATAATATAGAATTTAAACAAGACATTGACATTGCTAGCGATTTAATATTAGAAAATTATGATCATCTGTTGTCTACAACAAATCATTGGTAAATGATTAGTAATCAATGATTGGTAATCATCATGAGATTGTATTTAGAACGCCAAGCAGAGTATTGTCAAAATTCAAAAAAAAACTTTGGCATATAAACAGATTATATATAAATAACATTGTTTTTATAAATGGTCGAATTGATTAATAAAAATAATAATATTATTTCGCTAAAAACTGGCATCGTTGGAGATTGTTCATGGGAAACATTTTCACAGCTTTTCATTATCAATTTTTCAAAATGAATATCTTGGACTAATAGCGGTGTTTAAAGATGAATATATTACTTTGTTATTGAAGAATTATTCAAATAGAACATGTTGAATAATTTAGAGATTTTACGATTAAGATATTTCTATTCTTATCAAATTTCAGACAATGAACTCGAAGAATAAAATAAAACAAATCATTAACGTGTGCTTAAATATCGCAGGTTATATTTCAAAAGTACCAAAGCCTATTGAGTTGTATTTATAAAAATTATTTTTTATTAAATTTCACTGTATAAACTGGAAATTGATTAAAACTCATGCTACTCCCTATATCCAGTCTTTTTTATCACAAGATCGAATATTGCCAGTTTCTTTCTTCTCTAAATCCTATATTATTCATCTCCAGAACCTTGTGAATTTCTCCATGTCTATACTTCATAGCTTCCACTAATTTGATCACATTTCAAATTGACTCTATAAACTCAATTGGCTAATGATAAATATCCCTTATCTATTCCGTATCGTTGCTATTACATTTCGACTCATTTTCTCAAAGTCATATTCATATCTCGATCTGAGTATTCTTTTATAAATTCGGACTTACTTTTATAAATTATCGTTCATGAGACTCTTTTTTTCTCATTGTTCCGTGATGTTTTTAAAATCTTTTGTCTTTTCCTCTTCTTGCCGATTCTCGGTATTAAATAAACTTTCATCCGCTTAGCATCTTTCTCATTCTTCAAGAACATAATCAGCTCTTTCTCCTTAATAATTAATTTCGATAATACACAAACTTTAAATCTCTGCCTCACTTTCACTCATTAACATCAACCTATTTATATTGATACTTTTTTCCTTGTTTTTTGAATTTTGTTGTTATAAAACTGCATATTTTAAATTTAGTGAACTTGAAATCATATGTGTAACTTCATAGCTCTTTCAAAAAACCTGAACAATTTCTCTAGAATGTTTTGAATATGATAAATTATACGAAATAGTCTGAAATAAAGCATCTTTTAAAAAATGAATCGTACATAATTAAATAAGAATAACAAAGTTTTCGTATATACTGTTCTTATAAGTAATAATAACGGACTCTTAATATAAAAATCCGCAATTTTAAACATAGAGATCACAATCTTATAAGATCATACAAATTGTTTTTCAATTTGTACTCTTAAATATCTGAACATGAAGTTATTTCCCGGAAGAATTTGAACGAATGTTTTACTCTCCTAAAATAAAACAGTCTTTAAAAAATCATATTTTGTCTATGTGTATTCTAAATATAGTTACACCAAATAGATTAAATTTATAAATTGTTACATGCTTATAAAAACTATTTTTAGAAGGAGCGCGATGTGTTAAAACTGGGCTTCTGTTTTTAACATTAATAATTTTAGCCTTAGAAATTAGTCGAAACCGTAGACACGCTAAATTGATTTATTAATTAGTATTTTCATTAAGCAACATACTCGAATAAAAGATTGTATTTAAACGGTAATATTAAATTTCGGGGTGGAGAATCAAACTAATTAAAGAGATTTTGGTTAACAATAGAACAGCATATTAAAAAAATCAACTACAAAAAAATCATTGATGGTTGAAAAAGGGTATCCTGATGCCATGTGCACCGATACATTTCATTATGTTCCCACATGGTGTTCGTAATTGACTAATCGTTACGAAACGGAAATGCAATAACCCAACACCACTCGCGTTTACATCGGAGAATCCATTTTTACCATCACTGCCTTCATGTATTGCATCATTGCTAACTTGAGCATTAAAGTTGCCCAAAAAAACTAAGCGATTCACTCGCATATGTTCTATCAGGTATATCCTAAACATTATACAGAAACGTTGAGTATTCTAAGCTAGTGTCGGATATTATTAAAGGATATCTGTTTATCTTATATTAAGCCAAAACAATTTCCTTCAACGGAAAAGGTTTTTGTTCAGATTACTGCTGTCACCCATATATTTTGACAATTTACAATCTTCTGGTAAGAGGAAACCATATTTCATTTACCCTCTACCGAATTCTTAAGATTAAGATACTGTTCGGAATGTAAGATGTATTCAAGATTGTCTACCAACGAACTAGCTCTTTAGCTGATACAAGGCGGTCAATTATTTAGCTGTATTAATTTTTATGTAATATCTAGTTCTCCCTACGGGAAGGTTCACTAATAATAGACGAAGTACGAATCGACTTCATCCCTCGACAACGAATCGTTTGAGCTTACATCTAGCAGACTATATATACAATTTTTGTGAGAAAAAATCCCGATCTTCGTAAGAAACAACACCATCTTTTTTAAAACAGTATCGATTTTATCATCACCCTGGATCTGTTTATTCCCCTTAAACGAATAAATGAAAAATATTCTTTTTATATTTTCTTTGTGAAATTTTTTATCACAATGTCCTTTACTAAAATATATTTGTTAAATAATAACGATATATATTATATTTTTAATTGTTTCGATGATACCTAATTGAGTACAAATTTTAATATGCGTTAATCATAGATCTACAACTCACCTTTGCAAGCTGTATAAAATTAATTTTTAAACTTGAAAACACAACAAACATCGAATTTTGTTCAGCAAAGACAAAGACAGGAAAACGGAACAATGAAACAAAAGGTTAATTGAACATTCGAACAATCGAATTAAATCAGTACATCGCAATTATATTTATTTTAATTGCTCGGTACACATTGATCGAGATGTGAATCTTTTTTCCCAATCAATGCTTTGTGTACGTGTGGTATTACTCCACCACCCGCGATTGTAGCTTTTATAAGAACGTCCAGTTCTTCGTCACCTCTAATAGCTAGTTGTAAATGTCTTGGCGTGATTCGCTTGACTTTCAAATCCTTGGTTGCATTTACTGCAAGCTCGAGTATTTCAGCGGTAAGATACTCCAGAATTGCCGCGGAATATACGGCTGCAGTAGCACCAATCCTTTTATGGCCAAACACCCGGTTTTTTAACTGACGATGTACTCTACCGACAGGGAACTGTAATCCTGCTCTTGCAGATCTGCTTATTGGATGCTTCCTCTTACCAGCTTCTAGACATTTAC